>JANZXP010082436.1:0-28170 GCA_027576715.1 Erythroxylum flavicans
ATGAGATGTGTTAATTTACCACACCTGGACCCGTTTCTTTGGTCCGACCCGTTCTCTGGAAACGGGATGTTACATGTAGGGTGTAAATGGATCTTCAAAAGGAAGAGAGGATCTGATGGAAAGGTAGAGGCCTTTAAAGCTAGATTGGTAGCTAAGGGCTATACTCAAAAGGAGGGTATAGACTATGAGGAGACTTTTTCTCTAGTTTCCATGCTTAAGTACATCAGAATTCTTTTGGTCATAGCAGCCTATTTCGATTATGAAATATGGAAAATGAATGTCAAGATCACGTTTCTTAATTGGGATCTTGAGGAGACCATTTATATGGCCCAACCTGAAGGATTCATTGAGCCAAATAATGAGCATAAGATATGTAAGTTACAAAGGTCCATTTATGGACTTAAGTAAGTATCTAGGTCTTAGAACATTAGGTTTGATAAGGCTATCAAAACCTATAGGTTCATACAAAACCTAGATTAGACTTGTGTCTATAAAAGGATGTAAGAAGGCAAGGTTACTTTTCGAATTTTGTATGTCAATGACATTCTGCTCATTAGGAATGAATTTGGAATGTTATCTACAGTCAAGGGATGACTTAACGAACAGTTCTCAATGAAGGATTTGGGAGAGGCTAACTATTTTCTAGGGATCAAGCTTATAAGGGATCATAAGAACAAACAGATAGCCTTATCTCAACTGACCTACATTAAGAACATGCCCAATAAGTTTGCCATGTAGGATTCTAAGAGGGGTTTTACACCTACTAGATACGGAATCAAACTTTCAAAGGAGCAAGCACCTAAGACCCAAGAGGAGTTCCAACGTATGCGCAACATTCTATATGCTTCGGTAGTTGGAAGTTTAATGTATGCCATTCTTTGCACTGGACCAGATATCTGTTACGCAATAAGATTGGTAAGTAGATTCTAGTCTAATCCAAGAATGGAGCATTGGACTACGGTCAAGTGCATACTGAAGTATCTTCGTAGGACGAAGAATTTAATGCTTGATTACTCTGAAGGGGTTCTTATTCTGACAGGATATATGGATTCCAATTTCTAATCAGATGATGATTCAAGGAAATCAACTTTTGGTTTTATCTTTACTTTGGGAGGTGGAGCCATAGTCTGGAGGAGTGTCAAGCAATCTTGTGTTGCTGATTTGACTAATTGTGATAATAGTGGTGCAGTGGCTACTTTTAAAGAACCTCAAAACCATAAAATCGCCAAACATATTGAGAGAAAGTATCATCTCATAAGGGAGATAATACAATGTGGTGAGGTGGATGTGGTGAAGATTTCCACAAATACCCTGCTGAATTTACGAAGACATCATCATAGAAGAGCTTCGAGGGTCACCTAGAAGGCATGGGAATGAGGGATATGTCAAACTTACTTTAGGGCAAGTAAGACATTGTTAGGGTTATGTAAATATAGTGCCCTGGAAAGCAAGTGTATTTACATATAACTTAATTTTCTTCCAGTTTCTTCCAGTTATAATATTGTAATGAAAATATTTACTATCAATAAAACAAAAAAGTTTTCTTTTATTTGTATGGGCATAATTTAACTAGTCATAAGGTACCAAGGTACTTTTGTAAGTAATATACATATACATGAAGATGTATGGGAAACATGTATATTATTAGAATATAAATTATTTGATTCACAATCAAATGATCAAGTTGGTGACTTGATTATAGTTTAAACTATAGTATTGTGATTTACCTCCGTGTAAGTAAAAGAGTTTACTTTAAGGGAATGATGAGTTTCAAATCATGATAGTAGTTGACTATCGATAATGGCACTATTAAATGAATCTAGAGTTGCGTATGCTTTTAAAAAATAAAGTAGGTCATTACTTTAATCTTAAAACATACACCTTAGCATTCGTTTATTACGAACCACAATCTTGATGAGTAGTGAACTTATGTGTATTTCATTATAATTCGTGATATGATCGGAATAGATTTTTACAAGGTATCAATCCAGTGTTCGTATGTTGGAATTATTAATTGAAATATGCATCAGGGAACATTTACTCAAATAAAGAGTTTATAGTGATATCATCACTTCTAGGTATTTTACGGAGATTGGTGATTAAATTGGCACCAGTAGATTGATGTACTAGCTAGCCTTCAAGTCTTAACACCAAGATTAGATCTTGTGTGTTAAAGTGAAATAGAATATCTAGAAGGAAAAACCAATATAAGTGCAAAACGGTATTTTTACCCTTTATTGTGCGGATAACTATAATATGGTTCGTAATAGTTAAACTGAAATATGTTTTCTCATAATTTTAAGTAATTCAAGAGTTTAACCAATTGTCTTTAATGGAATGACATTTGGTTAATAAGTCGGAATTAATTCTAATGAGATTAAATTAATTACAAGCTTATTGGAGCTTGAATTATTTAAGTCCAATTAGACTCCCCACTTGGCTTCTAGGAAGGTTATCAAGGAAAGAAAAAATAATAAACAGAGGTTACCAGAAAGAAAATGGGACATAAAGGAGAGAAATGATTGAATTGGATTCGGGCCAACAAGACTGAAATGATTTAATTAAGCCTATAACTTAAGCCTATAATTAAATGTTGGGCTTACACTAATTAATTATTAATTATAAGCCTAAAGGAACATTTAATATTGGGCTGGATTTTAGTTTAACTACTTAGGTTTATTAAATTGAAACAATATTAAAGAATAAGGCAATGCTCCATTCGGTCATACTTTTCATCAATCATTAAAATTAGTTTAATGGTGGTTTTTTAAAGAAGAAAATGTGCAGCCCTCTTTTGACATTCATGAACACATTTTAATGCTTGATAACGTCCAAGTGCTGGCTTTGGAAGGTCTCATTGCAATTAGCTTTAATCAAATGCATGATGCGTTGGTCTCTCCACTCATTTCTGCAAACCAATTATACTACTCTCATTAAAAGGTTTAATGGTTGTTTTTAAGTGAAAGTGAGCTGTCCATTAATGTGCTTGGTAGCTATCTTCACTCTCTTCCAAACATCTAAGTGTTAGACTTTGGAGAGAGACAATTCATTTAGCTTTAATGCAAAATGAACGTATATGGCCATGCAAAATGAATGTACTATATATGGTTTTTTTTTAGGCTCTCCACTCTCCCCACACAACCTTCTAAGGTGTTGGACTTGTAAAAAGAGATTTTTGGTTTTAGCTTTGATGCTATTAACATGTGAAAAAGTTGGTCTCTCTCTATTCTCTTCAAACTAGCTGAATATAGCAAAAGAGAAGGTCTCTTTTTGTTTTAAAAAATAGTCAACTATAGCAATAGAGAATCTCTCAATTTTGTTGTTCTTTTTGAACTAAACAAATATAGCAAAAAGTTTACTATTCAATTTTTCTTCTCCTTTCCCACCAAAGGATCTTTATAACCAAGTTGTCCAAGGAGAATAAGTGGTAGATTGGATTGGTTGAGGACATAGTTGTGAGGAGTCAAAGCTAGCAAGGAGTCGGTAAAAATTTTGATCTTGTTCTTATTTTATTCATTTTCCTTAGACCGTATTACGTATGGATTAAAGCACATTGATTTGGTGTTGTGCTTCTCCTATATTTTGATTTTAGAAAATTTTTTTGAAATCTACCTTTTAGCTAAACCAAACATGTTTTTTGTTTTCAATCCAACATTATGGGCATAAACATGTGCAATAGTATACCATAAAAGCATTATGTATTTACACATTACATATAATTACATAAATTTCTAATTCATAAACAAATTCACATTGCATAAACCTTTTGAAACACATTTGTATTTATAAGAACACATTCATCCTTGAACATACCATACAGTTCAACATTAGACATATTATTCACTAAACACACATTCTTTAATAATTACCTCAATTAACAATCCAGAACTAAATTAACTTTTACTCAATTAATCTAACATCATCTTGGTTCATTTTCAACCTCAATTAAGTTCAATTAAACCATTATTGAGTACCTTAACCTTATATAGTATGACAATGGTGTAAAACTAACATTTTCTCCTTCCTAAGTACTGCCCACAACCATGGGAATGAGTTATATAAATGCTACGATCGTGGGATGAGTGAACAGAAGGTTCACTCATCCATAACCTCATTTTGCATCCAAATTTTTACTCTTTTATAGTCCATCCAAAACACCTTCAGCAAAAACCATCAATTTCACTTCAATCCCGCCTTATCCATGCTTCAATCCCTTATTAAATTCATGTCCAAAACCAATTCAAAATCATTCATTAGACAACTCAAAACATATTATTTTACATACATCAAAACCAAAAAAGAATTTTCCAAACCAAAATTATTTTTCCAGCTCTCAATTATCAACATCATAACCCATATTTCATGCCAATTTAATTATCATAAAACTTGTATTAATACATGCTATCAAGTTTAGAATTCCCTTACCTATTTAAATTCAAATGTCTATTCAAAAGAACCAGATAATCTAGCCCTTCCAAGTAATCAGCACATATCTAAGGTCAAGGTAAAAATTTTAGCACTAATAAGACAACAGCACTGAAAATAATAGGTCCTAATTCTTGATGCAATAACCTATAAAGATTTCAAGTGAAGATCATCCAAAATTAAGAAAAATTCTAGAAGTTGAGAGGGAATGAGAGGTTTCAGTTGATAGGAGAAAAGGATAGAAAGAAGGTTATCAAAACACCAAATGAGCTAGAGTGATTCAGCTCTTATTTTGCAAGGTGTCCTAACTTTGAAGGGGCACATGTCCTTCCATAAGGTGAACTATATGGAAAACATAGGAGTGGGCCACTTGTCCTCTTATCATGCTGCCAAATGCCAATACATTAGCCATGCCAAATGTCACTAACTCATAAGCTTAGTCATCCACATTTCCATGTACTAACTTATCTTACCACTAGACTTTTTCCTAGTCTAACTGTCCATTTTAATGCATCAATTTTCTAATAATAACAATTAATTCCAAGTTACTAAGTATGATCCATTAACTGAAATTCAAGAGCAGGCCAAAATTCAAAATATATATAATTCATGATAATATCATAATATCTAATACATATACTTTCATGAATATGAAACATTTTAACTAGGGTATAATTTGGGGCCTTAGACTGAGGGCTAAGAATCATCAAATAACTTTCATTATGTCAAAAAATGACAAGAGTTCTCCCTCACTCCTAACTAACATTAAAGAAACTGAACCTTGAGGACAATAGGAACACATTTAGAAAGAAACGATCACGAACGAAACAACGGAGAAAGGTGAAGTAGAAGGAAGGTGGAACCTAGAGAATGGTAGCTCATGGGCAAATGGTAGGATTTATGACTGTGCTACCATTGCACTATTCATTTGAACCACCTTGAGCATAAGAAGAGCATCGAGCTATCAACATTAAAAGAAGTGCTACATGGGAGGCAACCTATGGATTGTTAATTCCATGTTATTTCTTTTGATTTTTAGATAGTTTGAATATTGTAGCTATATTATTTCGTTTCCAATTAAGGTCGGGAAGGCATAGGAGTTCGAGATGAGAAAGATAATCAAGGAAATAAGAACAAGAGAGGTAAAAGAGCTGTAAAGAGTTAGGAAGTGATCTCGGGAATGTGTACAAAGACAAAAGACAAAAAAATCAGAAAATGGTGAAAATAGGTCACGATTGTGGCCTGCAGCAAGGTAAAATTGTCCACACAAATTTCGTCTGCCTTCCTTCACCTATATATTCATGTCATACTTTGTTTTTTCACTCACTTTCATTTTAACTTTATCTCTCTACAATTAGAACCTCCAAACATTTTCACTTCTCTCTAACCAACTTCGAAATTCACACTTTATTCCAGCTTCCACCTATCTGCAATCCAGTATGTCGCGCATCAAGGAGTTAGCAAACCACAACCAATCATTAGGACGAAATCAAGTGTCAAGTTGAGGGCGAAGGAATAGGATGACAAACTTCATAGCACCCTTCCCAATCTACATAGAGGAGGAAGGTGTTCGTTTCCAATCCCTCAATGTTAAACAAATAATAGTCCTAATTTTTTTTTATTTTCATACACTTGATTCTTGGGTATGCTGAAATTGCTTAGTAATTGGTATTTCATGTTTGATATTTAATTTGATTGATTGAATTAAATTCTTGTTTTTAGTTTTGTTGTAACTTGGATTTTTATTCTGGCCTTAGATATTAGGATTAGATTAACTCCCTGCTCATGGGATCAACACCTTTGGTACTACGCTAACAAATCGTGCGCTTATAGATTATTAGAGGTTAATAATTAAAAATTAGACTAACAAACACCTAATCAAACATCATAAAAGTAAAATGGAATAACATTTAGAAACAAAACCTAAACTAATTAATGGGTAACCTCCTATATAGTGTTTTTTTAACATCATTAACTTAATGTACCTTTTATTCTTACCATTACCCTAGGTTTATGATTAGTCGCTTACTTCCACCTGTTTCTCCACATAATGGTTTCCTAGCCCATGAATAAGCTAGATGTTATAAGATGATAATCAAGACATAATGTATCAAATTAGTAAATCCAATGGACTGTACTAATGCATTAATGCCTTTTTCAATGACAAACTATTAATAAAATGAGGAATAACGAAGCTTCTTGAATCTTCAATTAGTATAAATAATTTGTCTTATAGGAGGTGAGAATGATCTATACTTAAAGTGACTACCGATGATTCATTAGTAGTTTCCTTTACTGGCTCCTCCTTATATTCTTCCCCCATTATATTTGTCCACTCTTCTACTTTCTCTTCCTAGAAATGGCTTCCTCTCTTAGAAATGACTTCCTCTTCCACCTCTTATTTGATAATCTTTTTTCACTTCTCTACGTCCTCTTCTTGGATAGAGGCTTCCTCTTTCTCTTCTTCATCATCTTCTTCTTTCCTCTGTCATTTTTTTATCTTTCTCTTCTAAAGCAATAGCTAATTCCTCACCTTCTTAAAATGCAACTTGATTTATGAAGCCAAACTTTGTCTCTTCTCCACTCTGAGGGGTTAATAATCTGAAGTAATAAGTTGTATTATGCTCAATATGTTCATGTGAAGAAAATCTCTCTTTAAATTCACATTTTCTAGTTGCTTTTTTGGCAAGGTATTTTGTTATTATATTTGTAAGTCACTCTTCTTACTGCTCTTGTTATAAATATTTAGTTGAAGCATAATTATTGTAACTAATTTTTATGGATTTTGCAATCCTTTATGTTTTGAATTTGGTTACAAATTCTTATATTTCAATCCAAATTTGAATGAACTAAAGATCTTGGAGTATTTTATGAATGTTATAGAAAAAACAAGAAACATTGGGCAAGACTATGCGTCACGCCCATGACCCTCCTTGTCATAGGTTTGAAAGTGAGTCACACTTATGAAAAATTTGTCATGGGCGTGACAAAGGCTCATGTCTATGGCAACAATTGCGATGGGCATAATAATGGCTCTCACCACTGTGATAAAGTTGTCACAACTGTGCACATTCTCTTCACTGAAATTAATATCACGCGTGTCATGCATAGAGATGATGGTAGATTAAAAACAAAACCCTAAACCTATACCCTCTTTATAAAAAGAATTTTTATAGAAAGAAAAGGGAGGATGGAAAGAGGCTAAAAGTTGGAGACGAAGAAAAAGAAGAGAAAATAGCAGAGAGTAGTTGGATGGTGAGAAAGAGAGAAAACAACAAAAAAATGGTGAGCCAAGGCAGAAAGCGAGAGCTGAAGTTGAAACCTAGTCAGTGAGAGTAAAGGCAGAAGGCGAGAGCCAACACCAGAAAGCTTGAGCTTGGCAAGAGATTCACCTATAGAGTTTTTTTATTTTGTTTTCTCATTTTTATTTCACCTTCTGCTACTTTTCTTAAACCTATTTTATCTTTTATTTGGTTGAACTTGTTTACCCTATTATTGGTTTAATAGTCGTTCTTCAATTTATTTCCTCTGTTATCACTTTGATATTTCTTTGTTTAATGTTGAAAAAGGGATTGAAGCTTATAAGGATGATGAACTGCTTTTACTTCATTATGGTCTGATTACTTATTCTTCAGAATTAATAAAACTAATTTATTTGACAATGCATGATTGAGTTATTATTTTATTGTGTTGATATTTATGGTTTTTGAACTTATTAGATGTAATAGTTTGGCCAACATTTGCATCATTTTGATATTAATCAAAGAATCAAGAGAAGAAGTTTAATATTAGAACGAGAAACTATAGACACTTAGCTCTGAATTAGAAATATATTAACTTAAATGGTTAATTATTAGTTAGGTTTACATAATTGATTTGGATGATAAACTTATCGAATATGAAAGTTAAATTTACTTTATTATTTAAATTATTTTTGGAACCCAATTGTTAATTTTAGCAAGTGAATTATCTAGTTAATTCGCTTTAGTCATGCATAGGAAATTAAATTAGTGAAGTTAATTTCTCAAGATTTTTCCAAATCAATTGATCTAATCATTCTTTACTTCCAGTTAAATCAGTTTACTTTTTAGTCTAATTGCTTAATTTTCTTTCAAATATTTTACTCAATAAATTAGGATAGAGTGTTTAGGATTGCATTTGATTTTTATGCTTATTCAAAGTTAATTTGAGTGAACCAATTTTACCTCCTTGAGAAGACAACCTTGGGTATTCTACTACAATTAAGTTATATATTTACAAGTATGATAGCCTAGGTTTTTAGAACTTAGTTTGGCATAGCAATAATCATTCCATCGATAAGCATAAGGGTTGCTCCACTCTAAATTATAAGTATTCTCATAGGGCACAGTTTGAGGTCAAATTTGCATGCTTGGCTGCTCCCACACATAATTTGGTGCCCAACATTCATGATTGTAATGGTTACTCTCACAAATGTCATAACATAGTGTGGATATTGGTTAAGCTTTACCAATTTATGAATCTCGCTATTATGTTTAACACTAATTCAGAAGATTTATATTATCCTTCCAATTATGGTAGATTTATTCATACGCAGGATTTCTCAATCTCTCTATTATGAAATTAGATTATGCATCAACATTTCAGATATATTAGAACATAAATTAAACAAGCAATTAAATTATAATATATCAATCTAAAAATTGAATTAATAAAAGAATCAAAACATGTTATTACACAAAACTAGGGTTCATCTAACCTAGGCAATAAAAGAATTTAGTTTCATCAGATATAACATGAAATAAAACATAAATAGAAAGAAAAATAAATTGAAAGAAATAAGTTTAAAATTCAAGATATCATATGAATCAAATTTACCCCTTCTGAATGATCTCAACCTTTGTAATTGACTCCTAATGTCTTCTCTACCATTTTGCCTTCAAACACATATTTTTATAGTAATTTTTCTAGGTAAATACACGATGTGTACTAGATGGTGTATAACCTAAAATACCCAGAATTAATGATTCTGTATGGCCTGAGAGAAGTATATGGGCTAATGTAAGGTTGTGTATCCCTTCTTTACTTGGCATCTTTGTTTTATGCCACATTTTTGTTTGAATTCTTCTCGTTTTAGTCCCTGAAGGCACTTATAACCTATAAACACACTTGGAGCAAATTAAGTACCAAATATAAAATAAAAGTATAAAATATAAAGCAAAAGTATATCAAATATCGGGTATAAATATTATCAAATATGCATCTATCAAGCATCCCCACACTTAAGCTTTTACTTGTCCTTAAACAAACCATAATCAAAATTATCAATTTTACAACATCAATCCTCATTAATCTCAACCTGTCCATGATTCCTATTAAATGACATTAATTCACATTTAAAATAAAATTCTTCTAAAATTAACTTTCTATGTCCATATTAATAATAATCACATCAATAATCTCGTTGAAATCAAAAGCATACAATTTACACCCTCACCAATACACTTAAGTGTTTAGGGTGAAAAGTATCACAATTCTCAATCTATGCATGGTAGAACTCTTGCCATAGGCTTGCAATATTGTCACATCTCTACCATTTATGTATACACTAGAAACAAAGAGCAAAAGGTCTTTAAATGGGTTGTAATTTGGCTTAGGTATGGTATGGTTGGGATATTAAAAATGATTAAATTAAAGGAAATTTACTAAGAAAATTTACAGGAAACTTGTTTACAACTTATACAGGTCTACTCATTATAAAAACATTGGTACTTTATACTTTTCTTCTCTTCTTTTTCTATTCTCCTTTTTTAATAAAAAAATCACAAACATTCATATTGTACCAAATTTAAAGAAATATGGGACCTTTCAATAATTTTAAGTCTCAAACAATTAAGAATGGAGATAAACTTTAATGTTTAAAACAATAAAGAGGTTTTCAAAGAAAAGTAAGAAAAAAGGTTAATATGTGGGTATAATAAGAACGAAGAAGGCTAAGGTTCAACTTTTTTATTTTTAAAAGATAATTTTATAGGTGTGGTAATTATCAAATAAATAGGCTTAAACAAATTGTTGAATCTAAGTGCCTTTATCTTTTCAAGTTCTAGAATCATTCTACTATACATGATAACATACATGAAATAATAAAAAAAGCTTAAAATATTTCAAATTTTCTCTCTTAGGCTCAAAAGCTCACAAAAAACATGGGTTTATATGTGTGCGTAAACAATATGCAATTTCATTCAATTTGATTATTTCAATGAATACTAAAAATATGACTTATAAAAGTAATTTCATTTTAACTATCATCCTTTTGCATACCATTTCAACTTAATATTCAACAATGAAATAGAGTACTAATGGACAAATTTCAGTTAAGTTAAGATATTAGTTCAAAAAATATTATAATTAGGGTTATAATAAGCTTAAAGAATTCTTTCCCTACACTTAAGTTGTACATTGTCCCTGATGTACACAATATAAGTATATATGATAAGTGAGAAGGTGTAGTGACATTTTCTTGATTATGATGATTTTTCCAATTATTGACTACAACCTTGCAAAATATAAGAAAAAGTGATAAGATAAAAGAAATAAAAATAATATAATTAAACTTAAAAAAGAAAATCAATAATTATAATGTTAGACATAAAAAATAATTAATGAAAAAGAAAATAAGAACCATACAATGAAAATTAAGAAAAGAAATACTATATAAACTAAGAATTCTATGATCCTGATTGATCCAAACAAGATGGGTTCCTTTGATGGTGATCCTGGCCAAGTGGAGGAGTTATAGATGAAGTGCCCTCGCTAGATGGTGAAGGCCAGAAATCGATGCCCAGATGGCTCACTATTGAGAGCATTAGCTCTCCTATCCATCCAATGTAGACAGCAACTTGCTTAACTGCGCACCTAAAGTGCCCAACCGTCTTACCTACTTTAGAAGCTCATCCTATTGAAATAAGTGTCTGCTGAGTTTCCACAAGCTGACCTACTTTAACTAAGTAGGATTATGAAACCTAGCTCAGGGACCTCTCAGAACATCCTCATCTGGTAATGCCTCATCCCGTTCTTCTGGCAGTGGCTATGGTTGTTTTGGTTCCAGGTGCTTTACTCTATCTCCACCCTCTATTGTTTGCTTATTGGGCTCCCTGATAAGTTTGTAAATGTCTACCATAGGCCCCAAAAATCAACGAACCATGTGCATATGTTACATTACTGTCAAGTTGAGCACTACTATAGACTTTGTCTCTTCTATCGGTGGTAGCTGATCAAATATACATATTCTTCATACTAGTCTGATAACCTAAGTTCCAATATATATTGTACCGAACTTTTCTTCCTCACTCTGATGCTGGATAAACTAGACAAGTGGATTTCCCACATGGATAGGCATCTGCTCACTCATACTCTAGAGGCCGTAAATATTTGCGTTGCTAATAACTTCCCAGCTATCTCTTTGTCTGCTAAGAGTATGAGTTAAGATATCGTGAATGTATTTGGGTGCTAGATGGCATACAGTTGAGGCTTTAGATCTACTTGGAGCATAGTCATCCTCAGTACTAATCTAACTCTAAAGATGTCGTAGAGACAATCAATATGAAAGGTCTATCTATAATGCTTGGTACTCTAGTGTCCCAACGTACTCTTGATCGTATAGACTCATGGTGATGGAGAACTCTGTATAACTCATCTACACTTCTGCCCCCATCATCCTGAATTGGATTGAGTTAGGGCAATCCAATAACATCCTATATATGGAACCTAAAACCACCCACATATATGGCAACCAAATTCCTATATAAACAGTGATGATATGCATTTTTATTCATTTATAAGGTATATCATCATATATTTTCCTATTCAATGTTGTACATATATATATTACAAAATTTCATATCACTTTTATCATTTAAGAGTAGTATTACATCTTTGTATTTACATGATAATCTAAAAGATACATTAAATATAACTTAAATTCTTAGTTACAAACTGTTACATATACAATAATTTTTATCCTAAAGATACAATCCAAAAGTACATTTACTACAAATGATTGGCTTTAGTCCCTACAGATGACCCCTATAACTCACTTCTATTACTTGGACCTGTACGAATTAACACCCATGCTAATAATGAAAGCTTAGTGGGGAAATACTTAGCTTGGATGACCACTCATAACAGTCATCCGCCACACTTACCTTAGATGACCACTCACAACAGTCATCTGCCAAGCGTACATATTCATAAATATCACAAAATGTATTATTAGTAATGGCATATCTAATTAAGATACATAATGAAAATATGCTTCAATTTATTATTCATATACCATAAATTCACATTATAATCCAAACATTAATATTCAATGCTCATTAATAGAATTTGTCAATCGAACTGCTCATCACTACAAATCACCAGGACAATCAATACAAATGCTCATCAATATAAAATATTCATGTTGTCTTGTTTTATTTCTTATTTATAACTATTTAATTTATTTTCTGTGTTATGTCTTCACATTCCTGTGGGTGTGGATATAGGAACTATAGATATCCAAAGACATTAAACTGTAGATACTCGAAAGTATAGAACTATAGATACTTGAAGGCATCAAACTACAGAGACACTATAGTCTCAAAATGAAGATAACATGGTTATGAAACTATAATAACTACACTATAACCCTATAGACATGCCTATCTATTCACCACTAAAATAATAAAGTGGGCACTGTAACATTTTCTTTTAACTATTTGCCAATTTCATATAATGACAAATCATATAATATTCATTTAAAATCGTAAAATCTGTATTTGAGCTCATATATGCAAGTCATAACTTACCACCATTAGAAGGGTATCAAAATCTATGCTATACACATATAAGCAATAAATATGCATATAAGTAATCTATATATCTGTAAATTTCCTTTAGCATACATTATGATCAATGTTAAATTTCAATGTTTAATCGTGCTAATTCACATATGGTAAGTCATATTTGATTATTTCTAGGTATTTGCAATGCTTCATAAACATCTAAAAAGGTTCACATATGATTCAGTAAAAATTAGAAGTGAAAAAAATTCAAATAGTGTAATTTTTCCTAAGAACACGGTGTGTCTAAAACTGAGTAGACAAACTAGTCCAGAAGTAAATCACACAATGATCTCCACTTGTTCCCTAATTTTCACATAAAAAATGCTTAACTTAGTTTCTCTATGTCTCTAGCTTCCATATCATAAAAAACCATATGATTTGGACATCTAAATCATGAGATATGCTTCAAACATCTCAAGTTGCTCCAAAATAGGGGCAACATCAAGTCACCATTTTCAATCTCAAGTTCCAATATCATGTGGCAAGAATTAGGCCTGGATCTCTTCTAGGGTTTTTTATTTATATGTATTATGCTTCATCTGCAATAAGAATTATCAAATTTAGAGGTCTGTATGCTAATTTATGGTCAAAACAATGGTACCGGTTCGAGTGAACCTTAGACAAATTTCCACCAAACATTACTCTCTTATCATATCCAATCAATTTCGTGCAAAGATTAACCAATACAATATTCTAGAAACCATTCCATATCCAAATCAATCTTTGTACACATTCAAACATACTTAAATATAAATCAAAATAATTGTAGTCCCAAACCTTGAAATCAGGCAACTAGCTCTTCTAGTATTTTTCCTTCTCTTCTCATTTAGCTTTGCTTGATTCACCAACTAGAAACACTGCATATACATATCTCAATCTCAATTACAACCTTATAATTCCACATCTTTATAAGAAAAGAAAGAAAAAGAAAAAGATGAAGAGAAAAACTATTAATTTTTATCTTGATTTCTATTTAGGATTAGCTTGATTCCTTACATGCAAAATGGTGTGATTAAGATGAAATGGAGAGAAGATGAAAAGGGGAAAATTTAGCATTCAAAACCTTGAATACAGGTCCCTATTTCCTCTCTTACATGTCTATTTGATGATAGATATGCTTCAATCCTGCTGGACACACATGCTTTAATCTTATTGGTCCATATGTTGACTTTACAAAAATTACACGTTTGGTCCTTCTTCGTCCTTTAATTCCCACATTAGCATATAATCTCACCAATTAATGTCTTTCTCATCCATATTTCATGTCTAACTATGTATTTCTATGCCAAAATGAACAAATTACCAATTTACTCGTGTCTTATACATTAAGTACCATTACAGCCCTTACTATGCTTAGATGCACTTAATTCTTTATGTTAACTTTTTAATACACCCAAGACAAACTATAATACTTTTAGGGTATATATTGGGGCCTAACATTTCTTTCTCCTTTAAAAAGCATTTCCCATTAAAATTCATACTTATATTGAATAGCTGTAGGTATTGAGTTCTCATCATCGATTTGGGTCACCAAGTTGCCTCTTAATTGCCATGATGTTACCAGAGCACCTTTACAAAAGGATTTTAATTACTCCTTAACTTTCTCACTTATCTAGTTATGATTTCCTTACACTCTTCATTATCTGAGAAGTATGGTTGGATCTTTATCTCTTATACTATTAACACTTGTGAATTATCTTATTTGTATCTCTGTAGCATTTAGACGTAGAATACATCGTGTAACATGGATAGTTCAATAAGAAGAGCTAACTTACACACCATTGGTCCAATCCTTTCAAAGATTTCATATGGACCTATAAATCTTGGATTAAGCTTTCCCCTTTTCATAAATATCAACACATTTCTTTAGGGTGAAGCTCAGCCTAATATCCAAAACTGCTTGTCAACTTTTCTAAAATCTTGATGTAAATTATGAATCTTAGTTAGAAACAAACGAAAATGACACTCCATATAGCCAAACAACTCAGCTAATTCCCATACAACTCAGCTAATTGATCCATAAGATAGTCAAGTCAGACCTATATAAAGTGAGCTAATTTGAAGAGCCTATCCACTATAATCCATACCACATCATGCTTTCTCTATGTGAGAGGTAGGCCAGTAACAAAATCCATGGTGATATTATCCCACTTCCACTATGGAATTGAAATATGATTTAATATGCTAAATGAGACTTGATGTTTAGTTTTCACCTCTTGACAAGTAAAGTACTTAGACAGATAGTCCACTATATCACACTTCATTCCTGGACACCAGTAATGTTGTTTCAAGTCCTGGTACATCTTGTCACCCCCAGGATGCATGGTGAGCACAATATTATGGACTTCATATAATAACTTCTTCTTTAAGTCCTTTACTATTGATATACATAGTTTACTCTTGAAGTTCAAACTTTTGTCATCTTTCACTATAAAATCAGTTTATTTACCTTCTAGTACCACTTGTACAATTTGTTACAACTTAGCATCGCCTTTTTGTCTATGTGCTATCATTTATATCAAGTCAGGACTCACTTTTAACTAGGCTACCAAAGATCCATCTGGTGTAAATCTCCATCTACTATGCTATAATGACAAAGCTGAAATAGACTTCCTACTCAACACATTTGCTACCATATTAGCTTTCCATTGGTGGTAGTCAACTATGTAATCTTAGTCTTTAAACAATTTTAGCCAACAATGTTGCCTTAAATTGAGATCCTTTTGTGTGAGAAAATACTTGAGACTCTTATGATCCGTTTATACGTTACATCATTCCCCATATAAGTAATGTTGTCATATTTTCAAGGCAAACACTATTGTTGTCAATTCTAGATCATATGTAGGATAGTTTTTTCATATGGCTTTAATTATCTTAAGGCATAAGCCACCACTTTCCTATCTTGTATCAATACACAACTCAAATCATGATCTTATATCAATACACAACCTAAATCATTCTTAGACACATCACTATACATGGCATACTCTTTTCCTGGAGTTAGTTGTGTCAACACTAAAGCTTTAGTAAGTATCTTCTTTAACTGCTTAAAACTAGCTTGACATTTATCATTTCATTCAAACTTTGTTCCTTTTTTAAGTAGAATTGTGATTGGAGAAGCAATTGTTGAGAATCCCTTGACAACATGTAGATATTAACCAACTAAGCGAAGAAAACTTCCCAATTCTGTTACGTTCCGAAGCAGCTTTCAATTGAGAATCGTCTCAATTTTATTGGGATCCACCCTAATATCTTCTTAAAAGATGATATGCTTAAAGAAAGAAACTTCCTTTAGCCAAAACTCACATTTGCTTAATTTAGCAAATAACTTCTCTCTCTAAGTCTAGAGCATAATTCTTAAATGTTGAGCATGTTCCTCTTCATTCGTCAAATATACAAGTATGTCATCTATAAACACCACAATAATTTGGTCTAGGTAGGATTGAAACACCCTATTCATCAAATCTATAAAAGTAGCTGAAGCATTAGTTAGCCTAAAAGGCATCACCAAAAACTCATAGTGGCCATATCAGGTCCTAAGCGCAGTCTTCGGAACAGCTACATCTTTTACCCGAAGCTAGTAATACCTCAACCGCAAATCAATCTTGGAGAATATTACTGTACCTTTCAAATGATCAAATAAATCTTGTATTTTAGGCAATGGATACGTACTCTTTATAGTCACTTTATTCAACTGTCTACTGTCTATACATATCTGTAGGGGGCCATCCCTCTTCTTGATGAAAAAGATTGGTGGTCGTCATGGTGATAGATTGGGTCAGATAAATGACAACGTGTGTTTAGTGCATTGGAAAATTTACCTGACTATACAAACTAAAATTTGTAGTTATGGTGAGTCAGGATCAAATCCATAAGAAATGTTTGATTAATTTCTGTAATAAAATTAGTTGATGCAAGGAAGATATAAAAAGATGGTTTTGGATTTTTAAAAATTTTAAAAAATAAAAGCAAACTATTGAAAACAAATTAAAACAAGTGACAAAAATGATTAAACTGTCGAATATACGTAAGGTCTGGTTCTAAGTTCAATCTTGACCTAAACATGATCAAGCATAATTTTTCATCCTAATGTCTTTACAACTCTCTTAGGGCTATTTATCTGAGGCCAATAGAATGCTCTCCTAATCTCAGTTTTCATGTAAGTTTTGCTTAAGCAAGATACGATCATTAATTAAACCTAACTACTAAATAACCTAGGCTTTGATCTCTAGGTTTAATTTAGCAGTCGCATTACGATGTGGAAAATGATCAATATAAGTAGTAACCTCACGCATTAGGGTTATCTGACCTAAGTTATGTTTTTTTAACGATACAGGATTATTAGATGCTATTCAAAAACATCAAAAGTAATGATTATGGATTACATTGAATGTTTTAGGAATAGGTTCCAAATAGAACAATCAAAATAATGTATTAAGATCATTCATCACCAAACTTGATCAAATTAATGCCAACAACATAACAATTCAAAAAGAAATTATAACCTTAAAATAAAAAAAATTGCTTAACCATGACTTAGCATCGACATTATCGTTGAACTGGTATCTAGAAGCTAACCTTCCATCTCCATTTTTATGGTCCAAGTACCAGCCATCTTCTAGTTGCTTTGGGTGTGAAAGAAAGATGAAACAAACAGCACCTCCACCCTATTTTCTAATTTTATTTATGGTCCACTGTCAGCATTCACTCATTTTAAAACCCTCCTATCTCAACGCTATCATTTTCTCCTGTATATTTGAGTACTTCATTCCAGCCACTACATTTGTGTTTCATTTTATGTGGACTGCACTTTAGAATATGCTGCTATCTCTATTTTTTGATTTAATTTCTGGTCCACTGGTACTATTTACACCCCTTTTACTATGTATGTCACTCTTTAAAAAAAGACCAGCGTTTAGTGCATATGTCTACATTAAGCAAAAACGTTGCATCTCTGATTACACATTGCGTCAAATGCATACGTTTTTTGCATACAATGTTTGCTTTTATTATTTCTCCTTATTGTTGCTGCCGTTTTAGGTCCTTCATCTGCTGCTGAAACTATTAATCCAAATGCTTCCAATTAAATTTGAACCCGCGTTCTTGTATGGAACATGCATAGCTGTGAGCAACTTTAATTCATTTTCTTTGTGTTTTCATCTCTTGTCTTTATTTTTTTAATCTTCTTTTTGCTCTAAGAAAACAAGTGAATATAAATCTTCAAAAATTGAGGTAAATATTATGCTTTTGACTCACTTTAACTTTTTTGCTTGAGAATTGTGCCTAAAATCACATTTGAGTCAAAGTAAGTATCTTAAACAATTTAATGTCATTAATCGCTAATTGTTATTAAATAATTAAACAATCAATTAAGCATATATCAATAAAACTTTTGTCCAAAAGCTCCTATAATTAAGTCTTCAACCTTTTTAACTCTATAGGATGCATTCTATAAGGTACCCCTGAAATAGGAGTAGTACCATATATAATTTCAATAGAGAATTCTACCTCCCTCGTAGGTGGCAAACCCAATAACTATTCTGGAAAAATGTCAAGAAACTCATTTAATACTATTATGTCTTGTAAGTTCACCTTCTCCCCTTTTGAAATAAGCGCTAAAACCAAATACACCTTACAAACTTTTCTAAAATTTTGTCTTATTTTCAAGGCTGATATTACATTAGTCGAAGGATTAGACCGAATATCATGCACCATTATTTTTGAACCGTCAAAATATCTACTATTTTCAACCCACAATCAACTATAGCTTAGTTTTCAGAAAACCAATCCATGCCCAAGGTCAAGTTAAATTCATAGAAGGGTAGCTCTATCAGATCAACAGTAAACTTTTTGCCATGTATCATAATCGAACAATCTCTATGTACTCTATTCACATATACATTATAGCCTAATAGACTAGCCATATGTATATTATAGGCTAGTTGATCAACTGCTACATTCTATCACACACTCCCCTAGTGTAAATGTATGAATGGGTGGAATCAGGATCTATCAATATATGTATATGAAGATCAAAGAGATAAAATACCAACTATGACTTCTGGTATGTCTTATTCCTCACAATCTTTTATAGCATATGTCCGTATTAGATCGAATGATGCCGCAGGACGATTAACATACTTAGATACTATGCTCGGAGTGGCCTCAGGCTAGCTTAGTCCACCTCTACCTCTACTTTGTCCTCTAGATAAAATAGGTGCATTGGATGCTTCTCTGCTCCCCTGAGGTGCTCTACTCTATCCCAAGCTTTGTGGACAATTAGTCATCAAATGATCAGTAACCTAACATTTAAAATAGGCCTTAGTTAAACACCTGCATATGCCACAATGTCTCCTAATATAGTGTGAGAACTCAACTGGTCTGTCTCCTTGTCTAGATAAAGAGCCTTTACTAGTATTAGATGTTGTGGACTATCCTCGATGTCTTCCTCTAATGGCTGGGATATAGACTGACCCTGTTGGGGGTGCATCCTATGAGTCTCGAGTCCTCTTGCCCAAATATGTGCCACCTTTAGAAAAACTCCTCCTTTGTGCCTTTTGTCTCTTAGCTATCTTTTGTTTCTCTATTTTGATAGCTACTTCAACTAGCTGATAGTGGCTTACCTATTGTAGAGAAGTTACTATCACTAAGTACTGTCTGATGAAATCATTTAATTCATCCTCAAACTGTAGGCATCAGAATGCCTCTGTAAGAACAGGATCTGGAGGATACCTACTGTCCTTTTCATAATAAGCCACAAATAGGTTTCTTTGTTTCAAATTTAGAAACTGCTTCCATTACGCTACTTTATGAGCTTAGACATAATTTTTCTTGAACTCTTGGGTAAAGAACTCCTAAGTTAGAGGGTTAGGCATCTGAGGATGTAGTAGGACTAATTTCCACCAATCGTAGGCTGCCCTTTGTAGGAGAGAGGCAACATAGGCAATCATTTCTTCGATTGGACGCTTGATCTCATCTAGAACCCTATGTGTCTACTCTAACCAGTATTTTACTTTGTCATATTATTCTGGATCATGGCTACAAATTCTTCTACCCTATACTTTCTCAAAGCTTTTATAAGGAGCTTTAGGCACAGTCATTCTATCCATCAATCTCATCATATCATAGGAGAGCTTTAGAAACATCTCCCTAGGTACTAAAGATATCAATATTTCACCCCTTGGATGCTCAAGAGGATGCGAAACTGATTGATCTCTCCCTACCACACTATTAACTGACTACTCATCAGCTTTATGAGATCTTACCATCTCTACTATCTATAAGAAAGTAAGGAAATTTGCATTCGGCCAATACAAAAACCAAACCATATCAAATATCACTAGACTCTAATTGGCTAGAACCTGCTAAACTTAGCTCTAATACCCTAAAATGTAGCACCCCCTATATAGAACCTACAACCTCTCATATATATGGTAACCAAATTCCTATACAAACAGTCATGGCATACATTTCTATTCATTTATAGGGGATATCATCACACATTTTCCTGTTCAATACTGTACATATACATATTATAAAATTTCATATCACTTTTATCATTTAATAATAGTATTACATCTTTGAATTAACATGATAATCTAAAAGAAAAATTACATATAACTTAAATTTTTAGTAATAAATTGTTACATATATAATCATCTTTAACCTAAAAGATACAATCCAAAAGTACATCTACTATTAACGATTGCCCTTGGTCCTTGTAGATGATCCCTTTACATCACTCCTATTACTTAGACCTTCACTGATTAGCACTCGTGCTAAGCTTGAAAGTTTAGTGGGCAAACACTTAGTTTGGATGACCAATCATAACAGTCACACGCCAATGACACACATTCATAAATATAACAAAATTTGTAAATAGTGATGGCATAATTAATCAAGGTACATAATGCAAATATGCTTCAATGTATTCTTTATATACCATAAATTCACATTTATAAGCCAAACATTTATATTCAATGCTCATTAATACACATTATCAACATAACTGCTCATCATTACATATCATCAATACAATCAATACAAATGCTCATTAATGCCAATTATTAATGTTTTCATGTTATATTTCTTATTTATAACTATTTAATTTGCTTTATGTGTTAGGTCTGCACATTTTCATGGGAGTGGATAATAGGAACTGTAGATATCCATAGATATCAAATTGTCAATACTTGAAAGTATCAAATTATGGATACCCGAAGGCAACAAACTGTAGAGACATTACAGTATTGAAATGAAGACACCATTGGTGTGAAACTGTAGCAGCTGCGCCTTATAGGCGTGCCTATCTATCCATTACTAAGACAATAAAGAAGGCATTGTAACATTTTCCTTTAACCATTTGCTAATTTCATAATTCATATATTGACAAATCATATGATATTCATTTAAAATCATAAAATTTGTATTTGAGTTCAAACATACAAATCATAACTTACCACCATTAGAAGGGTATCAAAATCGCACTTGTATAATCATACTATACATATAGAAGCAATAAATATGCATACAAATCATCTATATACATGTAAATTTCCTTTAGCATATATTTGATCAATCTTGGATTTCAATGCTTAATCATCCAATTCATATATGATAAGTCGTATTTTGTTTATTTCTAGGTATTTTCAATGATTTGTAAACATCCAACAAGATTTGGATGTGATTCGGTAAAAATGAAAAGTGAAAAAAAACTCAAAATAGTGCAATTTGAGCTAGGCGCATGGTGTGTCTGATAATGCGCAAACAAATAAATCCATAAGCAAATCACACCACAATCTCCACTTGTTCCATAATTTTCACATAGAAAACGTTCTAGTTAGGCTTTAAGGTCTTCTAATAGTTTGTTCCTGTATGTCTTTAGTTTCCATATCATAAAAATTAGGCCATTTGAACATCTAAATCATGAGATGTACATCAAACATATCAAACTGTTCTAAAACAGGGGCAGAATCATGTCACCATTTCCAAACTCAATTTCCAATGTCTTCTAGCCAGAATTAGGTCTAAGTCTCCCTAAAGATTTTTATTTCTATGTCTTAAATGTCATCTCCAATTGGAACCACCATATTTGGAAGTCCATAGGCTGAGTTATGGCCAAAACAATGGGATTGGTTCAAGTGAACCCCAAACACAATTTGACTAAACATTACTCTCTTATCTTATTGAACCAATTCCATGCAAAGTAACACCATTACATTATTCCAGAAACCATTCCATCTCTAAATCATCATTTTTCCATATTCAAAAATACTAAAATAGAAATCAAACTAAGTGTAGTCACAAACTTTGAAATCAGGCAACTAGCTCTTTTAGTACTTTTCCTTCTCTTCTCCTTTAACTTCACTTGTTTCACCAATTAAAAACACCACAAATACATATCTTAATCCCAATTACAACCTTATAATTCTAGATCATCATGAGAAAAGCAATAAAAGGTAAATATGAAGAGAAAAACCACTAACTTTTATCTTGATTTCCACTTAAGATTAGCTCGATTCCTTACAGGCAAAATGGTGTTATGAAGAAGATTAAATAGAGAGAAGATGAGAAGAGGAAACTTTGGCATTCAAAATCCTAAATGTATGTCCCTCTCTCCTCTCTTATATGTTTATTTCATGAAGCACATGCTTCAATCCTACTAGATAGACATGTTTTAATCTTATTGGTCAAACATGCTTTAATCCTGTTGGGCACACATGCTTTAATCCCATTGGTCCGTATGTTGACTTTAGGAAAATTGTACATTTGGTCCTGCTTCTTCCTTTAATTCCCACATTGGCATATAATCTCATCAATTATTTCATTCTCATTTGTATTTCACGTCTAAGTATGTATGTCCATGCTGAAATGAACAAATTATCAATTTACTTATTTCTTTTACATTTAGTACCATTATGTCCCTTATTATGCTTAGATGCACTTAATTCTTTATGTTCACTTCTTAATACACCTTAGACATGCTATAATACTTCTAATGTATATGTTGGGGCCTTACAAATCCCCGTTGTAACATTCCTTCTCCATTGAGAATGTGGAAAGGACCTCTAAAGTCAGCAGTCTATAAGAAGGTTCCATGATTTCAAAGATACGGGACCATGCTCCTATATCTACTAACTCTTTGACCTATTAGGCTAAGCTAACTTGCTCCAAAGCCTACCAGTTGATGTATCAATTAGTGCTGAGCTTCTTATCCTTTGATCGTGGTTCTACTGATGTGTGTTAGTGCCAATTAATAACCTCAATAATCCATAAGCATATGGGTTTTTCACGTAGTACCTAAGGTATCGATCTCACGAGGAGAGATAATCTAATCCTAAAATTTAAGGTTAAAACAATTCGCAATAATTCAAAATGTAACAAAACTAAGAAAAGAATTTAATTCAATCACGCAACACAATTCCAAGAATCAATTACAAAAATATCAACAAAGGGGAAGTTGCAACCCCCACTTAAGAATCAACCTAAAGGAACTATCAATCGAGAGAAAGGAAATTTTTACCTATCTTTAACACTAACCTAATCTATCATGAATTATCAGATTATTGGTCCTAGACGATCCTAGGGTTGATTACTCTCTCTCGAGTTATAACCATTAACCCTAAATTATCAATCTTAATCAAATAATGGAAAATTGCAATTTCTCAATTAATAATCTATCCAAAAACCTAATTAGATTTGAAGTTGTCCAATAAACTATTAAGAACCTATGCGAGATCTCTCCTCACACAATTACCAATTTGATTAATTTCTCATTCTTATTAAATTACCTAACTCTCATCGGCTCAATTTAATTATTTTTCATTTGATTCACCCTCAGTCTATTACCGAATTATGCAATTATAGAAATCAATCACAAAAAATCCAATAAACATAAAACAATCATATTTTGTTAAATAAAAAATAAAAAAACCTAAAGGTGAGTATAGAATATCTCAACATTCACAAATCCTATCATCAAACTGTTATTCCCAATTCTATACAATAATAAAAATGGAAAATAATAGGAAATACGATCTTGGATGGAGACAAAAGGCAGCGACGTCGGGAAACTTCAAATCTAGGAAGTACGTCGATGCCAACTTCTTCTCCGCTTCTCTCTTACTTCTTCTATTTCTCAATCTTCTTGCAATCCTCTCTAGGGTTTTCTCTCAAAAGTGGCCAATGAAAAAAGCTCCTCTTATTTTGTATTATTCTTTACATATCTTTTGTGTTTTGGGTAGCCCTAGGATTTTTTGGGGTCCAAAAGGTTCAAAAACTCCCTCAAAACTTGACATTTTTAGTGTCTGCATGTCTGCCCAATGTAGGCCACGATTATGGACCACATTTTAGCCTTCTATCATGATTGTGGCGAGCAGGACACGATCATGGGCCGTATCCTGGGCTTCTATCACAATCGTGGCATATGGGCTATGATCGTGGGCTGACTCTAGTGCTTTTGTCATGTTTCAACTTGAGTGTCTTCGAAAGTTCTCCATTCTTCGATGTTGACCACAAAACACTAACAAATACATCAAGGTACCTCAAAAAACATAATAATTAAGCTCAAAGACTTTTATTAACCCATAACAACACTTAAACACAATTAATTAACAAACTAACATAATTATAACCTAAATACATACTAAACGATTAAGTTAATAATTAAATGCATATCAAACTAAGCCCTAAAAATGTGATGTAATTCACACTTATCAACATCCCCACATAAACGTTTGTTTGTCCTAAAGCAAACAAAACAACAAACACACAAATGTTTACACAGCACATAATGAAATAATGAGATAGTGGCTTCAACTTTATGAAATAAATTTAATTTCAAATACAATCATTCGAGTCATTTCAAATCATTATCATGTAAAATCCGCGTCTTGGGGCTTTGCACTAAATATACATATTAATTCAGGCTCAAGTGTTAAATTGTTTACCCTTTTTGATTGCACACATACATTAATAATTCATTGGTCATTCAAGCTCTGTAACTACTCCTAAGTAAGTTTTCACAAAAAGTCAAGCTATTACAAGTTCGGTAGGTTTTTATTAGAAAACAAACATTTTTATTTTTTATTTATTTTCTTTTACTTTTTGTGAGCATGGACTTAGTGTTTCTATATGGAGGCAACTATTGGTAATGAATGTCGTTCCGGTCACTTAACTAAGTCATGTTTTTTATTAAGCTTCTTGGTTAGAATGTCATTATAGCCTTTTTATGCGAAGTCACACATTTATGATGCCTGTCAATCCGGTTACTTAGCTACATCACATTCATAACTAGTTACTAGCTCTATTAATAACCTGAAGGCTTGTGGAATAATTATTTATTTTAAAATTAACAAATATCATTTTTGATTGATTTTTTTATTGCCTACCATGTTGCTTTAGCTACTCGTTTCTATGAAAAATATTAGCAAAGCTACTTAAGTCGAAAGGCCTCAAATTATGAACGAATGTGACAATTTAAAGGGTGACAAACTAACACTAAATCTTAATTAAGCTGCATAATTTTGTCAAAGACCCCAATTCACTAATTTTGAGAGCTAATGATTCACCATAACCTAAAAGACTATGTTCAAAATTAAATCAATTTCAATCCATCTAAACGATTGACATATTCACACAATTCGTAAAATGCAACCGAACAACTATCATAAAAAATGCAAAATCACATTCAAAGCAAAACACATAACCCTCCCCACACTTGAACAACACATTGTCCTCAATGTGATAAAGGGACAAACAAATATATAAGGAAGGAAGAAACATAAATTAAAGTAAAAAAACAAAATAAATTAAAGGCTAGATTTAAAAAAGATGGGGGTTAGAACAAAGCCTCATGGTGATGAAGGTGGAGACAGTGTTAAAGGTGGCAGTTGAACATCCTGAGCCTTAAAATAATGATGGATATGACGTATGTTCATGCTCTGATGATGTTGAGTCTAAGCCATCTCCTTCATCCTTTTAAAGTTCTCTATAAGTGTATCTATAATTACCTTGGAGTTTATGGAGATTATATCTACTACTTTCTTCTAGCTCGGTTCTTCTATTTCTTCTTCTTCCTTAGATTCCTCTCTGGTTGAATCATCTTGTTATTGTTGAGCACTTAACCTTACTGAACTAGTCTTACCTTTGACATTTTTCTTGGCGCTAATATCTCGAAGTTCCATATTATGGGATTTCAGGACTTCAGCTCGCCATAGATGATGATCGTTCATGAATTTAGGACGGTAGACTGTGAGTTCGTTGCACTCTACTCTATAGTAATTAGCTATGGCTGAAACCAAGTAACTAATTCCAAAGTTATTGCTCCTCTTCTTTTGAGCAGCAAAATTTAGGTTAAAGATGTGGGTGGTTGTGCAAACTGGGATGCTCTTATCTAGGCAGCACAACATGAAAAGTTTTTTCGTCGAACACTTGATAGTTTCTGTTTTGTCAAAAATAGTTTGACACATGAATTTGTTCTTTAACAACTATTTGTGGCTCCTTATGATGTTGTTGTGTGCATTATTAGGATCAAAATACTCTAACCTAGTTAGTTCAGTCCAGTAGGGGTTGACACGAAAATCATCGTGCTGATCCATTACCGATGACTCGAGGAATCCACAAATTTCGTACAAAGTTTCATAATCAAGCCCGTAAGGTTGTCCCTGTAACCTAAACTATAATTCCTTAAGTTTGTTGGATTGATATTGAAAGGATGTAAAAAATTCTAAGTTCTTTGTAAACTGGGAATTGAAATTGAATGAATTGACCCCATTAAATTTTCTTTACTAAACTTTTGACCTTGTCTTGCAATTATATTCTATTTAAAGTTTCAAAATGAAAATACTTTGGAACCATAATTTATTTATTGCGAAGAGAATGAAAGCAGGTACCTTCCTTATTCAAGAAGATCGGGAAAGGTGCTTCGTAATTAGCTACCCTGTTTCGTTTCCCTCGTCCCGAGACTTGGTTTTGCCCTACCGATTGATCACGCTTTACTGTTTACTTGATGTGCAACATATTGGCTTACGAGTTGGTAGAAGTTAGAAGAAACTAAAAGCTTGAAATTTGGATAGACAGAAGTGAGAGTGTTTGGAGGTTCAAAGCTGAGAGAGATAAAGTAGAAATGAATATGTAGGTGATTGAGGGATAAAATGGTAAAATTTGATAATGACAGTCATATGTCTCCTTTTTTTTAACCCTGCTGCTGACCACGATCGTCAGTTGCACTTTTTCCACTAATGAATTTATTTATTGTCTTTTTTCCTTCTCCACTTTCTAAAATAACTTCTTAACTCTTTATGGCCCTATCACCTCTCTTTGTATGCATCATCAATCATCAAATTCATGTTGAAGTCTTATGCCTTTCTAATTTTATTTGGAAACGAAATAACCTAACTATGGAATTTAAATATCTAGAAAACTAAAGTGAAATAACATCTCATGGGTTACCACCCATACAGTGCTTCTTTTATTGTCGGTAGCTCGACACTCTTCTTTCCTCATGGTGGTTCAAATGAATGGTGTAATGGTAATGTAGTCACTAATCTCACAATTTGCATATGAGCTACCATTCTCTAGATTCCACCTTCCTTGTGATTCTCCTTCCTTTGCCTTCATCTACATGATCATTCTGAATGCATTCCCAAGATCTTTAATATCTTCCCATTATCCTCGAGATTCAGTTTCTTTGATATTAGTTGGAGGTAAAAGAGAACTGTTGTCTTTCTTTGACACTTTGAAGGTTATTTGTGTTGGAGTTATGTAAATATAATACCTTAGAAAGCAAATGTATTTACATGTAACTTAATCTTCTTCAGTTATAGTTTTGTAATGGAAATATTTATTATTAATAAAATAAAAGAGTTTGGTTTTGATGAGC
>JANZXP010082513.1:0-28075 GCA_027576715.1 Erythroxylum flavicans
TCCTATTTTATTGACAGTTTGTTAATGAAAAGGACATTACTGAAATTAATTGGTTTTCTCAACTTTATCAATATTGTACTTCTTATCAATTTGCAATTTGTAACTTACTTACAGGCTACAAAACTGATATTGAATGAGAAGGGTGGCTCATAATTGATCCCGGCTGAGTTTTCAATGATACATAGTCAAGCTAATGACTATAAATTAGCACGTTAGGTAGTTAGGTGTAACTTGTTGAGTAGTTAGATTTTTTTAAACTTTAAAAATAAAACTTTAATGATTTGAAATTATCTGGGATTACTAGCTCTCTTATTCTCTCTCAATCAATTATAAGATAGGAAAGCCAGGTCGACATCAAGCATATTTGGTCTCCATCTTTGACACCTTCAATACCTCAGTCACCTTGACAGTTTCGTGTTGTAACCCTTTTCTTGCCATTTTTGTAAGTATTTTCTTCTTATGTTTTTCATATATTATGTTTTATTTCCCTTGGTGTGTTTGTATACCCTTCTCACATTGAGGACAATGTGTGGTTTAAGTGTAGGGAGGGTTCTGTGTTTTTACTTTTGCATATTGTATGATAGTTTGTTTAGGTTGCATGATGTGAATTGTGTGAATGTGTCAATGATTTAGATGGATAGAAATTGATTTAATTTTGAACATAGTCTATTAGGTTGTGAAGATTCATTAGCTCGCAAAATTAGTGAATTGGGTTCTTTGGCTAAATATAAAAGTTAATTAGGATTTAATATGAGTTTGTCACCCTCTAAATTGTCACATTCATTTATAATTTGAGGCCTTGCAACTTAAGTAAATTTGCTAGTATTTTTCATGGAAATGAGTAGTTAAAGCAACAAGATAGGCAATGAAAAAACAATAAAAAATTAAATTATTCAAAAATCATGTTTGTTAATTTTAAAATAAATAATTATTCCGCTAGTCTTCGGGTTATGAATAGAGTTAGTAGCCAGTTGAGAACGTGATGTAGCTAAGTAACTATATCGACACGCATCATAAATATGTGCCTCTGCATCAAAAGGCTAAAAGGAGGTTTCAACCAAGCCGTTTAATAAAAACATGATTTGGTCGAGTAACTGGATCAACATTAATCAGTAATGTTTGCCTCCGAGTAAAAGACTAAGTCCATGTCTAAAAACTATTTTAAAAAAATGTGTTTCTTAATAAAAACCTACCGAACTTGTAAATAGCTTGACTTTCCATGGAAATATATTTAGGAGTAGTTACAGAGTTTGAATGACTAAAGAATTATTAATGTGTGTAAAATTGAAAAGGGTTAGTAACTTGACATTTGAGTTTTGATTAATATGTATGTTTAGTCCAGAGCACCTAAATACGAATTTTGCATGTTAATAATGTGGAACAACTTGAATGATTGTGTTTAGAGTTAAATTATTTCGTGAAGTTGAAGCCATTGCCTCATTTGTTACATTTTGTATTTTGTGCTTTGTGTTGCTGGTTGTTTTGTTTGTTTGAGGACAAGCAAATGTTTAAGTGTGGGGTTGTTGATAGGTGCGAAATGCATTATATTTTAGTGTATAGTTTAATAGGTGTTTAACCGTTTATTCAATTGTTTAGTATGCGTTTAGGGTAAATTTGTGTTAGTTTGTGATTCATTTGTGTTTTAAGTGTTTTTATGGGTTTGTCAAGTCTTTGAGCTTAATTATAATGTTTTAAAGGTACCTTGATGTGTTTAGTAATGTTTTAGGGTAAAGATCAAAGAACCAGGAGTTTCGAAGCAAATTGGGGCCAATTGTATGGCCCACAATCATGGCCTATAAGCCATAATTATGACAGAAAGGCCTGCATTGGGCAGATGCGTAGCCACTTCCAAACTTCATGTTTTAAGGAATGTTTTAGACCTTTCGGACCTCGGAAAAACCCTAGTTCAACCCTAAACACAAAAGAACATAAATAGAACAACAAGAAAAGAAAGAAGGAGCTTTTGCATCAGCCACCATTGAGAAACCCCAGAGAGAGTTCATCAAGAGGTTGAGAAAGAGAAGAAGGAAGAGCGACGTGGAGAAGAAGTCGACGCGTAGTAGTTACCGAAATAGGAGGTTTCCCGACGTTGTTGCCTCCACCATCCATTCAGATCTTGTTTCCAGTGTAGTTTCAATTTTATTAATGTATATAATTGGAATAACCGTTGATGATAGGATTGTGTGAATGTTGAGGATGTCTAAACTCACCTTCGGGTTGTTTTTATCTTGATTTAATAAAATCTGATTGTTTTATGTTATTTATTTTATTGTGATTGATTTCTAAGATTGCATAATTTGGTAATAGACTGAGAGGGTGAATCAAATAAAAAATAATTAAATTGGGCTAACAAGAGTTAGGTGATTTAATAATAACGAAAAATCAATCAAATCAGTAATTGTGTGAAGAGATATCTCATATAGGTTCCCGGTAGTCTATTGGAAAACTTCAAATCTAATTAGGGTTTGGATAGATTGTTAATTGAGAGATTGTAGTTTTTCATAATCTGAACAAGGTTTATAATTTAAGGTTAATGATTATAACCTGAGAGAGAGTAATCAACCTTGGGATTATCTAGGACCAATGATCCAATAATTCATAATGGATTAGGTTGGTGTTAAAGATAGGTAAAAATTTCCCTTTCTCTTAATTAGTAGTTCTTTAGGTTGATTCTTGAATGTGTGTGTTGCAATTGCTAATATGTTAATATTTTGTGATTGATTCTTAAATTGAATTACTTGATTGAATTGCATTCCTATTTTAGTTTGTTATATTTTGAATATTGTGCATTGCTTTGGCCTTAGATTTTAGGATTAGATTAACCCTTCTCGTGGGATCGACACCTTAGGTTACTACACGAATGACCGTACACTTGTGAATTATCGAGGTTAAATATTAAAACTTACATATATTAGAAAACCGTGATAAATGGATAATCGATTTCTAACTTTTCTTACATTTATATTTTATTCTGAGTGTAATTTAACTTGTTTAGTATAGTTTATACTAAATTAGTGCTTTAATTTTCTTGAGAGTAGGTTATGTTTGAGAAGAGTTCTCAAAATCAGATGGAAAAGTTATATTCTATTATGTACTTTTGTTGTTAAACCTAATTGAGGATTTGTTATTAAAGTTTTTTAGATATGTTAAAATCATATAGATGAAAAAATGTGATAAAATGTTATGTTGACTAATGTCTTATAAACTTTGATGATAACATGTAAAATGTATGTCAACATTATAATAGTAAGAAGCAAAAGGTTGTATAAAGTGGAGCTAAAAGTTATAGTACCTTGATGAAATTGTTTCACTCAATTTAGTCTATTACAATTATAAACTTGATTATAATTGAACGAAATTGCTTATATATGATAATAGTTATCAATAGAAGAAAATGATTGCATGACTTTTTTAGCCTATAACATGATATGATAAAGGTCACATATATTTCTAATTCATGCTTTAAAGTATTTTATACTAAATATGAATTCAAAATTAATACAATGTTCAAGGTATGATAAGAAATATATTATTGAGGAAAAGTAGTTGATTCAAGTTTATATAAATAGTTTGTATGTGTTGGATAAAAGAAGACTTATGCTTAATATAAGAGCAAGAATACAAAAATAAATAACTGAGACTATCCTTTTATGCCATATTGGCTAAATCAACATAATAAGAATTATAAAGTTACATATAAGGATATATACATCCTTTTGATTGTGAATTGTATGAAATTTGTTAAACTTATTTAGTTGAAGAATAACCAACGATGACAATATTGAATTATTAAATCTTATATATAAGATGTGTTAGATGTGATAACAATTAATAAAAGCTTAATACTTGTATTTCATTATACTAATGAATTTATATGATATAGCCATATGTATTAAATGAAATATTGATTTAAAATTTTGAAAATTCAAATTATTTAAATTTAAGTAAAAATTAAGCATTAAGAATGTTGAAGCACTTTGATAAGATCGATGTGGTGACTCTTAAATTTTTTATATCCATAAGGAACGAGATTCTCTAGTAAATATCTTTCTAACTAAATTCCATAATAGTATCGATTAATGTAAGGAGGAATATACAATATAAGAAATTGTATAATGCAATAGTTATTTTTTTTATAGCTACGTCTACTATTATAGCTAACCTTTAATAGTTTCATTAAAATGAATTAGTAATATTTCATATTAGATATGAAATGGTAAGACTTTGAAAGATTCAAAGTTAATGAATTTATGATATGATGCTTCATTGAAGTATAAATTATCCACTAAGTCTAGAAATAAATTGGATAATAGAAGGTTATGAGAGATTTACAAGGTTATATATAATGTTACATACCCAATGTACAAATTGTCTGTTTCAATTAAAACTTATAGGAGAATGTTTCTCAAGATAAGTAGAGAGAGTAAGATGATACATCCAGTTTAAACTAGCACTTATAGTTCAAATCTCAGAATAATTCATCAAGTTGGAATTAGTGCCTTTGTTGATACGTTTAATGTATAGTTAAAAAATTATGAGGCGTTGAAAGATTCATTTTCATAATGAATTAAAAGAGTTCGTTTTAAAGATGATTGTGAATTTACCATGTTTACACGAAGGTTGGTAGGGGTATTATTGTACTTTTTAATGGGGGTATATAGAGACCTACTACTCATATAGAATAAAAATTATATTTTTAATTGTTGAGAATATAATTGTCCTAGAACAACTCTTATTGAATATGAAAAGGTAACAACTTAATTATGAGAATTAGATTTATAAAGATAGATACAGAAGTTGTTTATCCATTCTAGTTTATGTATATAAATAATGTACTAAATGTGTTTAATATTGAGATATTATAAAGTATTGAAGATATCTATTATTCTATTTATGAGTTGATATTTAAGTTTGAAGTTATGTGAATATTAACTTTAGAAATAATTCTTTGTTAAAGCATATTTTAATTAGAACAATATTATTTTGAGATTGGAGAGGTTCTAATGTAACATTAATTACTAATTCATTGAGTGAAAATGAATATTTAAATCAAAAAGTTCTTTAGTAAAGTTGGTATAGTTCCTTGTAATGTTTGAAAAGTAATGTATTATGAAACATTAGAGCCATTGGGCATGAAAAATGAGCTAAAGATCTTATCAAAGATTCAATTATATATTTAGGCAATTTCTCTTAGTTATAATGGTAATTAAGACAAAAGTTGTAAGATTTAAACAAATGGTCATTATAAAGAATTTTGTAGAATTCTCTTACTAATCTACTGTCCCAATAGTGGCATGATCGTTATATGGTGATATGGTATAAGATATTTAAACAATTGGCTTAGTGCAAGTAGAGGATTATTGATTTATGTCCTATAGCCAATCAGTTTGTCGTAGTTTAGTGTTATAATCATTTAAAGACATTTTTTTCTTTTACATATTTAGATATATATGACAAAACCCATGGGATAAAAATATAGTGCAAATAAAATTATGATGAGATCATAATTATAAGATTCATATTGTATTTATATGTTATACATAAATTGTTCATAGTCATTATTCTACTGGACATTAACAAAGCATAAAAAGATCAATACTCGTTATATTTCTTCTTTATAAGAGAAGTAGTCAATCTTATAAACCAAAGTATGGAGATACCTAAACTAGGGATGACAGTAGGTCAAGTCGAGCTAGGGTTGCCAGAAAGATTGGGGCCCAAGACCAGTTTGAGGCCCAATCGAGCCTAGGGATATAAGCCTGAAGCTCGGCCTTATCGGATTTGAGCTGGCTTGAAATTTTTTTATTTTTAAAATTTTTGAAAATTTTAATAGAAATTTATTTAATTAAAAATATAATATGATAAATTCAATTAATTAAAGTTACGAAATTTCAATTGGTTAATAAACATTAAGATTTTATAATGAATGAATATATAAAACATACATATAAAGATAAAATTTATAAGATGAAACTAAATTCATTAATGAAGGAGGACGGAATTATAGGAAATAAAAATAGGATTATATATAAAGTAATCAATTCAATTAATTGAGGTTACAAATTTCAATTGATTAATAAAAATTGAGATTTTACAACGAATGAATATATAAAACACACATATATTGATAAAATGAACATGATGAAACCAAATTCATTAATGAAGAAGGATAAGATTATAGGTGTAATGTACTATTTCGATTATTGTACTGTGCAATGCGTTGCAGATGCATTTTATAGAGTATGCTCTATTTATGTTATACTAGAGTAATTTAAGCGTTTAAATATATTATTGAGGTTATAACAGAGATCATAGATAGTTCTTGACTCGGTCAAAATTTTTTCAAAAACTCCGAAAAGCTATGGAATGAGTTCTAACGAGTTTTAAAACCCCCGAAATGTACTTTGGGTATTTAGGTGACACTTTTGAATGACATCTAGACGATTTTGGTGACATATGGTAACTTTCAGATTCATTCCGAAAATTTTTCTTGGCAACCGAAAAAGTTACAAAACAATTTCAAAATATGATGAAAAGCTCCAAAATTAGGATTGGAGTCCCTAAGAACTGAAACAAAACAAAATGGAGGTCGTTTGAATATAATTCAAGTAATCCGAAAATTTTAGGATGAAAAGACTTGTATAAAAAAATAGATTTAAAGGATAATGTGTCCAATTAAATTGTTCTAAGCATGCAATTGAGTATATTGAAAAAATTGTTCTAAGCATGCAATTAAATAAAGGATAATGTGTCCAATTTAACTAGAGTATATTGAGGTCAATTTGAGGTTTAGAATTATATAAAATAATTTTCGAATTTATTTATAAAAGTTTATAGGTTTAATTCGATAGAGGATATAATGGTCATTTTGAGATTTAAAGGTGCTTATATGTGTGAAACCTTATAATTGGTACCCTAGGAGGAAAGTTTTGAGTCAAAAAAATCCCGAATGAATAGTATTTGTGAACAATACATTTTTGAACAAGGATTGTATTGGAGTAAAAATAAGTAATTCGGATAGATTTCAAGAGATCCAAAATTAATGTACTAAAATGCGCTTTATTGAAAAATAAAGGGAATTAGTGATTTTTCTCTCATTTAAATGTTTTTCAAGAACCTAGTTTAAATGTTTTATGCCTAATTAGAGTATTTAATGGTCAATTTGAAGTTAAGGTGACAATAGAATATTTTTGGAATTTATTTGGGCATAAAATGCATTAAATTTAAAATAAGGGGCAAAATGGTCTTTTTGTCAATCCAAATGCATCCAAAATCTATATGTACATTATATGGGAAGATTTCCATGAGATAAGCATGAATTAATTGGTTTGGAAAGTAACCAATTAAATGGTGACTAGTGGCATGAGTTGTATAAATATGAGAAGTTTTAGTAAATGTGTAATTATGAGATGTTATTAATGGAAATGGTGGGCAAAAAGTGTAATTAAGCAAAATTTTCATCTCTTTAAAAGGGTGTGGTCAGCCATTGATGGAAAAAGGAAGAAAAAGAGAAAAAAGAAAAGAAAAGAAAAAGGAGAAGATAGAGGTTTAGCTAGGCCATGTAGAAGTGATCCAAGGAGTTTTTCATAGGAATGTCAATTTTGGCCCGACTGAGCCACAAGTTAAAATTGTTCAGCCCGGTTGGCCCGTGACCCGATTAGAATTATAAAAATGACATGTTTTTAATTTTTTTAAAAAAATATTAAGGATGGGTTAGGCCAGCTAGCAGGCTAGCTCCTGCCTATCGGGCCACAAGCTGCCCAACCCAATGGTCTGCCCAGGCTAGGCCAGGAGAGGCCCGGCCAGTCCCAGTGTAGCCGGGCCCGACCTATTAACTTCCCTAGTTTTTCATGCTCTTCTAACTCCAATCAAGCATCCAACAAGATCCCATAGCCATCCAAGTGAAGAGGAAGCAGAAATTAGGTTGGTAAGCTTACTAGTTTTGTTGAAAAATTGGATTTGTTGTGTTAAAGTTTAGGTTTAGTTATGATGGTGTGAATTGCATCCTTATAATGTGATATCAAGGTTTTAATGCATTGGAAATAATTAGGAGAAAAAAATCAAGAAAACTAAGGCATGGAACCTTCGTCAAACTTGGTCAAAGATAAGATCTATTGCCCAAAGACTTTTATTTTGCCATTTGATAATTTAAGATTAATGAATGACATTAGGAGGTTAGTTTAATGATGAAAGAATGAAAAAAAAATCACGGAAATGATTAGGTGAAATTGCAGCCATGGCTAGGGATTTTAATGCGATATGATCAAAATTTCTATTTTGATATTTTATGATGTTCATAGCATGATTTTGATGCTAATGAAGTAAAGAAATGAAAAAGAATTGATTTAAAATTGGTTTTGATTGAAATTCGGCCAAGGGTGCATGATTATTTTAAAATTTATCAATGAAATTTTATGACTTAAATCTGTGTATTAAAATGTCATAGAAGTGAAATTGGATTGGTTTTAAGTGTTAGAAATCAAATGGAGTTGAAATGAAAAAGTTTAATGTAAAATATGTTAAGTTTAGCCTTAATGGCATTTTTTGTATAAAAGTATAATTATGATGTAATGACCATGTGAATGTGAATAAGGATAGTCATTAAGTGTATTTGTCACATCATAATTATTAACTGAAGTGTTATGTTATTATTTGGAAAAAAGTATTATATGGAGTGTATATAGAAAGTAATGAAGTTGAAATAATTTATGGTGTATTTGGTTAGAAAATGTATTAAGGAGTTGAATGAATTTGTATTAGTTTTTTAGATCAAAAAATGAAGCCAACTGAAGGATTTTGATGTGGTAGAAAGGAAAGTAGCAAGTAGTGAGTGTACTTTAAATTGATTTTATGCAAATGATTTTTATTTTATCATGAAATGAATATTAATGTTGAGTTTTATGTGAAAGATATATTATAAGTGAATATTGCTAGTATAAGTATATATTTTAACAATATATGAACTTTAGTTTGAAAGTTAAATTTTATATGATTTGAATTTACGTTGAAATTATTTTATTTGTTGATAAAAAGGAAATAAATTTTTGGCATATGCTATGCTTTGAATGTATTACAGATTTACCAGTTGGAGTACCCTAAAACATGCATAGCATTCTCTGGGGGGTGTTAATTACTAACAAGGGGTTGTATTGTGTCTGTCAGTAATCTAGCGAGTTACCCTCTGCTTGTATGAAGTATATATAGTGTTGGTCAAAATTGTTATAGGTAAGTGGTGTAGAATCAACTCCGTAACTACTGGTTTATAGCATTAACCTATTGCGGGTAAGTAATGTAAAACCAGCTTCATGACTTTATACCTAAGGCACCATATGATACCAATTCTAGTGGTTAACTTATTTTTAATATACAAGCTTTTTAAAAACTTATTGCCATTACTGTTTATTATTTGAGGAAAAAGGAAAAAAATGGAAACTTTTTTAGTTAACTTTAATTTTGAAAAAGCATTTCCAAATAGTATTTCAGAAAATTGAAATTGTGTTTTACGAAGTGTTATTTTATTATCAAATTTTAGGATGCACAAATGAATTTTTACGACAATTATTTTACCATGAGATTTATTATTGTATGGGAATATTTCAGTTATGTTGTTATGAAAAGTTAAATTTTTTGTGAAAAGATTAATACTCATCGAGCTCCTATTTTAAATAAACCACCCCAGGCATGCATACAGGTGCTATAGTAGTTGAGATTCACAGTAGGATTAGTTGTATTGTCGGGTGCTGATGTGTTTGTGTCATTTTTGCTATATATGTGTTTTCTTGAAATTGGCTTAGTTTCTTGTATATATGTTTTAAATTATTTTGAAAAGAGTTTAAAAGTGTGACCTTGTAAATATTTTTGGGATTGTAAATATATTTTACTAAATGAACTATGAGGGTTTTGATTCTCAATAAAAATGAGGTACATAAGCGTTTGGGCAGAAATCTCAAACTCAAGCCCAACCATTTTTAAGAAACATTGTACGTGTTTATGAAAATTTATATTTTTAATTTATATTGTTTAATTAATGTTTATATGTTATGTTTTTAAAATGTTGAGAATTATATGTTTTTGGTTGCTTATAATGTGGACCTGAGATCCCTTTTAAGAAGTTGAGATGGTTTATAAAATACTAGGAGTGTTTTAAATCGTGTTATGTAAGTTTTTGAAATTTAAGAATCTTAGAAAAAGCAGTCGTTACGTTGCTGGATTTTTAGAAAGTTTAAAAAAATTTCAACTATTTTTTGCCCTTTTTGACTTTTAAAGTATAAAAGGCTTTTAACAATTGAATGATTTAGCTTTGTGGGAACCCTTCAGTTGAGTTAGATATTGATTTTAGGCTGCCGTGAGATTACCGGGAGAGCTTCACTTAGGTTCCAGAAGGGAAACTCCGGAATGGGTTTTGTCAATAGAAAATGAAAAGAAAAGATTATATATGAAGTGATCAATTCAATTAATTAAGGTTAAGAATTTCAATGGATTAATAAAAATTCACTAATAAAGGAAGATAAAATTATTTGATTAAACTCTATTTTTTTCCTATAACAAGATGTATACTATTGTGTAATTCTAAAAAAATAGTAATAAACATAAATTAAAATTTCTCCTCTTTTTTGTTTCAATTAAAAACAAAGGTAAAAGATATTAACCTTTGATTTAGCTTCATCAATTACAATGCGAGAAATATTTATGATTTGTAAAAAGCTCATGATCAGTTCATCTATTAAATTTTATGGTTGACTCTTGCTAAGCTGATATTGGGACATGTGACACAACTATGTCGATATTCACGTGAAATGAGATAATTGAGAATTCACAAATCATGGGGTTATATATGTCAAATAAATTGATTTTTTATTTATCTCATTTATGTACTGTTATTTATTTTAAAATTATACTATTTTTTAAAATGGAATATATATTTATTTTACTAATAATTAATTATATTAGATAATAACAATAATATATTCATTAGTTTAATATGATAATATGATAATAAATAAGGTGATCGATTTATTAACTTTATTATAATTTATAAATAATTTTATTGAATTTTTGCTATTAATAAGTAAAAAAATAAAACTTCTTTTTTATTTTATTAATTTATGCTAGTTACATCTTGAGTGTTCATAAAATTCAACAATTTTTTAACCAATATACTCAATTACCAATAATTAATATAAATAAGAATAACAAAATTGCTTATTATAAATCAACTAAACAATTGAATAATAAATTAAGTAATAATTGTAAAAAAATCCCAAATTTTTTTCAATTTTACAATACTAACCCAAGCCTTAAAAAGTGATGCTAAAATACCTTAACTTTCACTTTGTTACAAAAATATATAACCTGACTTTAAGTTCTTACTTAATGTTTCAGATGCATGTTTTTGTCATATAACTACCACATGTTCCTTTTTTTTATATAATTATTTTATTATTTGTTAAAATTAAAAAGATAGCACGTTAATTTTATTGTTAAACTGTTCTCCATGTTTAGTTGTTCTTCCATTCTCCTTCACCAGTTCGTACTCTTCCTCCCCGATTGCCGTAAACAACTCCAAACTGGTGAATCTAGGCACAAATTGCCAACTTTTTCATATAGCAGTGAACATTATTGGGTCAATGAATGTACTAGTCGATTTCCTAAATATAACCAAGTTGTCTGAATACTAAGACGACGCTCATATTTCAGTATGCAACTCCTTTCACATCAAGTTACTCCCCACGTAGCAAAAGTTTGTGTGATGCTAATTGTATCCGCTGGTGCTTACCCAACTTGCACCTGGAATGAGCTGCTCTTACATGTATCATCTCTCACTCTTGACCACATAAAAGGCTCTATCGTTCTTTTATATTGTTGATGTGTTGGTCATGTTGGATAACTGCTTTAGAAGCAGAAGATATTACTCAAATAAACGTTAAAGAAATGTTTAAGAAGTTGAAAATTTGTTCCTAATTTGTCACCACAACAAGAATTGAAGCTAAAAGTCGTTTACCATAAGCGAAACCCATCAGAGTTTGAGTTTACTTGACAATAGGAATAATTAACGAACATTATGAAGAACTATGATCTTCCTAATACAACGAACCATATATCAACTCCAACTAGATTATCTATGCTATACCCAAAATTTAATAAATTTGCTGGAGGGTTGCCGTTGATATCCTCGATGTTACGAAACTTCTGCACGCATTGGAGTGCTCATTTAGTTCTACCTAAGAAGATTGTGAAGGAGATTGAGAAGTATATTAAGCAGTTTTTGTGGGCTGGCAAAATTGGACATTCAGGAGGAGCTAAAGTTAAATGGGATGAATTATGTCTGTCTAAAGCGGATCGCGGATTAGGGATCACTTCTCTTCAGTCTATGCAAAGTAATGCTCACAAACAGGATATAGAGGTTATTTAAGGACAAGGAAACTCTATGGTTTAAGTTGATTACCGAATACTATATGAAAGAGAAAAGTTTCTGGCAATTAGAATAAACCTGTGAAAACTCAAAGTTTTAAGCAAATGTTGAGATTGAGACCTCAAATTTGCCACTTGATGAAGAAACAAGTTAGGAATGGTAAATCAATATGGTTTTGGATTGATAATTGGTGTGGAACGATTCTGCTAATCAATATGAATGATCTTAGACATCTGCTAATTTGTATTCCTATTCAATCAAGAATTAGCTTAATAATTTTTGTTGAACGTTGGGATTGCAATTTCTATGGGGCTACTAGCCTGATTAACTTACTTCCTGACTCTACTTTAGTTGGAGAAGAGGATAAAACTATTTGGACTGATACCAGCTTTAAGGAATTTATTAATCGATCATTCTACAAGCTGCTCAAGGTGACTCAACCTAGAGTCACTTGGTCTAAACTTATTTGGCAAAATCCATTATCCCCTAAGGAAGCTTGTATATGTTGGCTCTATTGTGCCGGAAGTGTTCAAACAATAATTATCACAGCTCATGCTAGTAATAAGACATAATATCTTAACGAGACAATGAACCAACTAATCATCCAACACAATATGCAAAAGTAGAAAGAACACCAAATTTAACAAGGTTTGGTAATGCTACCTACATCCTCGGGTGCCGCTGGAACAAATCCACTATCTTCAAAGAGAAATTGCAAAATTTCTAGGCCACAATACAAATTCCAAAACTATTAGGTTAAATTGCAAATACCTAAATAATTAGGCCAATACTATAATTACCCAAACAATAGGGTATTACTTACAAACGCCCAAAAATAAAGGAAAAATTCAATTATTACAAACTTTAGGGGCTTATATGAAAATTCTTTGAACTATGAGGTTCTCTTTGAGAGATCCTACAAATTGAGGGGAAGGAATAGAATTTTCCAAGTTACAACAAATAACAAAGAGGGCCTTGTCTTATATAGGCCCAACCAAGCCACCCCTATGCCATCTCCCACCAATGTGGGATTGGTGCAATTAACATATAAGCCAATTTAAACAAATCTCCACCTTTGCGAATATGCCAATCCTCCATAAAGTTTCACTTTTTCCCAAATTCTCTATCCAAATGCAACGCCTCCAAATTTGCACCCAATGGCGATATCAAACTCAAACTATATTGATCAAGTCCAAATAATGACTGAACTTGATTGATGTCACAACCTTAGTCAACATATTTGCAGGATTCTCTTCAATCCTAATCTTCTGAAGTAAGATTCTTCCTTCACTATTAATCTCCCGCACAAAATCATACTGAACATTAATATACTTCGTTCGTACTTGGTACACTGGATTCTTCGCTAAATGAATTGCACTTGGTCTGTCAAAAAATATAGGAATTTTCTTCTGACTAATTCCCAACTCATCCAGCAATCCTTGTAACCAAATAGCTTCCTTCATAACCTCTGTAACTGCCATGTACTCTGCTTCTGTAGTAGACAAAGCAACTATGGACTCTAAAGTAGACTTCCAACTCACAAGTGCTCTAGCAAGAGTAAACACATAGCCAGTTGTTGACCGGTGTTTATCCAAATCACCAGCATAATCAAAATTAACATAACCAATAGCACATTGATCACATGTATCATCTCTCTCAAAGACTAAGCCAACATCTACGGTCTTCAGTAAATACTGTAGAATCCATTTCATAACCTACCAATGTCCTTTACCAGGATCATGCATATATCTACTCACTATTCCAACTGCATGTGAAATGTCGGGTCTCGTACACACCATAGCATACATCAGGCTACCAACTGCATTAGCATATGGAACTCGAGACATATACTCTCGTTCCTTATCTGAACTAGGAGATAAAGATGCACTGATCTTCATATGAGGAGCAAGAGGGGTATTTACAGGTTTTGACTCTTCTAAAATGCTGAAACGTTGTAATACCTTCTTCAGATATTGCTTCTGAGTCAAGAAAAATTTGCCTCCTTCTCTATCTCTGCTAATCTGTATGCCTAGTATCTTTCTAGCTTCACCCAAATGGTTCATCTCAAACTCTCAGTTCAATTGAGTCTTCAAATTTTCAATTTCTTCGACATTCGTTGAAGCTATCAACATGTCATCGACATATAAGAGTAGATAAATGAAAGAACCATTATATAGCCTCTAAAATACACACAATGATCAAATTTGCTTCTTGTGTATCTCTAACCCATCATAAACTGATCAAACCGCTTATACCACTACCTCGACAATTGTTTCAAACCATAATGCGATCATTTCAGTTTGCAAACTAATGTTTGCTTACCAGCAACTTTGAATCCCTCTGGCTGAGTCATATAGATTTTCTCTTCTAAGTCACCATGTAAAAATGTAGTTTTTACATCAAGTTGAACTAGTTCCATATTTAACTGAGCTACCAAAGTCATTAAAATTCTAGTGGGAGAATGTTTCACAATTGGAGAAAATACCTCATTGTAGTCAATTCCTTCCCTCTATGCATAGCCTTTAGCCACCAACCTTCCTTTGTAGCGGACATCTTTCTTGTCAGGAAATCCATCATTCTTTGCATGTACCTATTTGTACCCAATTGCCTTCTTACCCTTCGGTAGTTAATCTAGCTCCCAAGTTTCATTCTTCTGAAGAGACTACATCTCTTCTTCTATAGCTATCTTCCACCGATCAACTTCATAATCTTTGACTCTCTTTATAAGTGGAAGGAATATCATCATCTGCAACTGGAAGTGCATAAGCTACCATATCAACAAATCGAATAGGCCTCTGAATCTCACATCTTGGCTTATTTATTGCAATGGATTCTTGTTGCTGTTGAGGTTCCTGAGTAGAACCTTCTTCGTCATCTGCCAAATGCTCCATTGTTAAAGGAGTACCATTGTTTGTTTCTATAAATCTAACCGGGTTCAATGTAGTTGTTTCTAACTCCACCTACTGTTCAGTACTCTCCACCTGTTGCGAAGTATTATTCACTGTTGTCTGGTTTTCTGATTTCTTCAACATAAAAGACTCATCAAATGTTACATCTCTATTGAATACAATCTTCCTCAAACTTGAACTCCAAAGGCGATATTCTTTCACTCCTAAAGAAAATCCCAAGAAATTTGCTTTTTTGGCTCTGGAATCTAGCTTTGATTCTCTCATATGATAATATACAGTGGAACCAAATACATGTAAAGAATCATAATCAAAAACAAATTGTCCAGAGCAAACCTCCAGTGGACTTCTATCACCAATAGCAACTGATTGTAGGCGATTAATGAGATGATATACATAAATCATAGCCTCAGCCCAAAACTCCTTGCCCAATCCCATATTAGACAAAATACACCAAACTTTGTCCAGTAATGTCCAGTTCATGTATTCTGCCACCCCATTCTGTTATGGTGTACTCTTACAGTAAAATGACACACAATACCTTCATCTTAACATGACTTTAAGAACTGATAACTGCAATACTCACCACTATTATCTGTTCTGAGATATTTGATCTTCCTGCCATTTTGTGTCTTAACCATCTTTTTCCATTTAAGGAAAGCACTAAGTACATCATCTTTAAATTTCAAAACATACAACTAAGTTCTTCTGGAAAAGTCATCAACAAAAGTAACATAGTAGCGCATACCTTTTATAGATGCAGTCTAAGAAGTTCCCCACACATCTGAGTGAACATAATCAAGAATATCATTTGTATTATGAATAACCGTGTCAAAATTCACTCTTCTAGTTTCCCAAAACACACGCTCACAAAATCTAGCTTACAAGTCTTTGCACCTTTCAATAAGCCTCTTTTTACCAAGCTAAATAAGGCTTTCTCTCCTGCATGCCCCAATTGCATATACCACAATCTAGTGATCTCTGAATCTGCATCATTATCAGAAACCATGGCCGCTGATCCAATCACTATATTACCATTATAGTAATACAAGTTGTTCCTCGTAATGCCTTTCGAAATTACAAGAGCGCCTGAAGTGACCCGCAGAATTCCATCTCGTATAGATACAGTATGACCTTTAGACTCTAAGGCTCCCAATAAGATGAGATTCTTCTTCAACTTCGGTATATGCCGAACAACTGTCAGAACTCTAGTTGATCCATCAACATTTCTCAATCGAATTGAACCTATCCCAGCAATCCGGCAACTGTCATTATTGCCCATATACACAACTCCACCATTACGCTCTTCAAAATTAAAGAACCATTCTCGATGTAGACACATATGATAAGTACAACCCGAATCCATAATCCATTCGTCAATAGATATGGATGAATGACTACTTAAACAAAAATCTGACACACTATCATCACTTATGTTCTCGCCAATACATGCATTGGAAACAGACATTTCTTTCTTTTTCAAGTTTGGAAAATCTTTCTTCCAATGCCCTTTCTCCCGACAAAAGGCACATTCATCTTTTCCTACTCTACCCCTCGACTTAGATTTTCCCCTTTTTATCGGTTTCCTACTCTAATTATGCCCTCTCACTGTCAATGCTTCCACTGACTCATCTTTATGTTCTCTCTGATCTTTTCTACGGATTTCATAGTTTGTTAGAGCAGAACAAACTTCTTTAAATGATAGTTTACCTTTCCCATGGATGAGAGTAATACATAAATGATCTAATTCATCCGGAAGAGAACTAATCAACAGCATAGGCTTTTTTTTCATCTTTAACGGTTTCCTCTAAGTTTAATAAATCAGAAATTAATTATTAAACTCATAAATATGAGAACTGATACTCGTACCTGGTGTCAACTGAAGACAAAACAATCTCTTTAGCAGATACAACCGGTTCTCATTATTTTTCTTCATATAGTTTTTCTTAAGTGCCTTCCATAATACACTGGTTGACTTCTCTTTGATGAACGAAGACTTCTGCTCTCTACATAGACAAGAACGAATCAACCCATAAGCTTTTATATTAAGCTTATTCCAGTCTGTCTCATTGATATCTTCTGGCTTTGTTTCTTCCAGAACCATATCCAAGTCTTGCTAACAGAATCCGTCTAACACCTCACTCTGCCATAAGCTGCAATTATTCCAGCCATCAAAATTTTCCGCATTTATTTTTGCATTGGACACTGTAACTGTCTTCATTGATATAGATGATGATGATGCCATGGCTACCTCACACAAATGAGCTCAATAAACAAAATCACAAATAACCAAGCTACCAAATAATTATATCCACCAACTAGCAATCCAAAATCACAACCTAGAATAACAGTAAGTGCTCAATAAAGAATAGTCACTTATTGTCTTAAACCTGAGCTCTGATAGCACTTGTTGCATCGGAAGCGTTCAAACAATAATTATCACCACTCATGTTAGTAATAAGACATAATATCTTAATGAGGCAACCAACTAACCAATCATCCAACACAATATGCAAAAGTAGAAAGAACACCAAATTTAACGATGTTTCGTAATGTTACCTACGTCCTCGAGCATCGCTGGAACAAATCCACTATCTTCAAAGAGAAATTACAAAATTTTTGGGCCACAATACAAATTCCAAAACTATTAGATTAAATTGCAAATACTCAAATAGTTAGGCCAATACTGTAATTACCCAAACAATAGGGTATTACTTATAAACACCCAAAAATAAAGGGAAAAATTCAATTATTACAAACTTCAGGGGCTTATATGAAAATTATTTGAACTATGAGTTTCTCTTTGAGAGATCCTACAAATTGAGGGGAAGGAAGAAAATTTTCCAAGATACAACAAATAACAAAAAGAGCCTTGTCTTATATAAGCCCAACCAAGCCACCCTCATGCCATCTCCCACTAATGTGGGATTGGTGCAATTGGCATATAAGCCAATTTTAATAGGCTCGCTGTAAAAAAATAGGCTTAAAAAGAAAGCTGGATGGTATGGCAATGCTATTAACCTTGATGCCACTTGTAGCTTATTTGGAACAGAACGTGAAACCCAAAACCATGTATTTTTGCAATGTAGATTCTCTCATGCTAATTGGAGCAAAATCCAGCACATCCTATAGGTATTTTGCTCCCAGGATGATTGGGAAAACATAGTGTGATGGACTTCCAACATGATCAGTAATTTGCGGCAAGATGGAGTAGCTTTCAAAAAAGCATTTTGTTGCTCAATCTATAATATCTGGAAGGAGAGAAATAGACGTCTATATATAGGCAAGGTAACAGAAATGCAACAGCTAGCTGGCGACACTTTGCTATAGATTAGAGAACTCCTTTTAGCTAAAGAAAAACATCACAACCTCAGTCCAAGCTTGAGGGGACCCTAGAATGTGTGTTGACATGTGACACTAGAAAACGCCGATCCCATTTTACACGTTCCTGTAGCTTTCTTTACCTGATAGTTTTCTCACTAATTAGCCTACGCATGGATGCTTTTCTCTAATGGAATGTGCGAGTCCCTAGACGTTACGAAGCTCAGCCCGTAGTTGAGATGTGGGTTGTTTTTTTCTCTAATGAATATACCAGTTTCTCGTGTGTTTCTATTTTTCCTACATAACGTGGGTCACATTTTTGCGATTAGCTCTTCCCTGCTGTTGGTATTGTAATTAAAGACTCATGTCATTGATATGTATATTTTGTCAAGATTAGCTTGTGTTAATACAAATATTATTTTCTTCTTTTAAAATTTTTTCAGCTTTTTCTGATTTTATTAATTTTTTCAGCTTTTTCTGATTTTATTAAATAATAAATAACTAGTATTGCAAAAATTTATTAAAGAAGAAAAAGAGGGAACACATGGTAGTCACATTGCAAAAATATCAAATAGATATGGCACGTTAATGAAAAATTTAACATCGAATTTTTTTTGTAGCAAATTGCAAGTTGGGACATTTTAACATCACATTTTTTAAATTCGAACTAGTATTGCATATAAATAAGGTTGAATTTTTTTTATAATTAACGTATAATTTAAAGAGGATAGGGAAGAAAGAATATAAACCAATTTATACTGACTTGGTTAATAGCCTTTTCATATTTCCACTCTTAAGATTCTACTTGAAATTTTATTATAATTCTTCTTTCAAGGTGAAGAATAAATTTTTTATAATCTTTCTTAACAAAGAGGAATCATTTTATAATCTTCTTCTAAAGTAAAGAGGAACCTCAATCTCTTAGATTACCTCCAAGTATAATAATATAATGCTCCAAATAATTCTTAGAACTCAAAATGCTTTACTTTCTTACTCCGATTATTTCAAAGAGGCTTACTCACCAAATATGGGATAATGATGGTCAAATGATTGAAAAACACTTAGAAATATTTGTAGAAGACATTCAAATGATTCTTGATGCTATAAAGCATGTATTTATAGTGTTTTAAGTCTCCTACTAACCATTGGAGCCAAAAATTAGTCATTACAATAGATAGTTGTGGAGCACTAACTGGCCAGTATAATATATTAGCTAACCAATGTGCATTAAATAACATAGTCACTAGCTGGTGAGACATTAGTTAACTATTAGGCATATTGGTTTATCAATATGACACATTAATCGACTAATACATTAACCAATTGTACAACAAACTCTAAGTACATCAAATCTAATAACTTTAACCTATATTGGTCGATCATTAACCCATATAGGTCAACTATTTCTTAAAAAATGATTTTGATAACTTCAAAGACTCAAAATCAATATGTTTAATGCCATTATGATTTAAACAATGCCTAAAATATTTTTTAAAGAATATTTGAAAGATCAATAGGCTTTTTTACTGAAGAAAAAGTTTCAATGTTTCTTGATGAATAGAAAAACTCATGCAATGAAGTAAGATGAAATATTTATGTACGGTAAGATTTTAAGATTATCAAATCAATAAAGTGAGATTACATTTAATAATACAAAATGTAAAATGACCTTGATGTGCATTGATCTATTTTTCTTCTTAGTTTGATCTTCGTTTCAACGGTTGTAAGCTTTAACTTCTCTCTATCAACTTCGTAAACTATCTTCTTAAGTTGATAACTTTATGTTGTTTTAATATTCTTTTTGATAAGTCAAATTATTTATATATGATTTTGGGATAAATTTGAACTAATTTGACTTATCTCTATGTGAATTTTACGCTTTATTTAGTTAATTCTCACACATTTCAACTTTATTGCTTATTAGGTGAAAATGGATAGATTTTGAGGCAAGAGGCATAACTTTCACTGTAGATGTCAGATTAAGGTCATTCAAGTACGATTTCGAAGAGAACTCTGAGTTCTACAACTTTTGTGAAGACTTCAAGAAGATATTTTTCCATATAAAGGGTCAAAATTGCATGTTTCTATAGATGTCCAGTGTATGTCCACTTAGCGGACATAATGTCCCTCCAAACGAACATAAGTGGAGAGGGAAAGCTGGAAGGCCCGAGAAGGTCTGCCCAGTGGACATTAAATCTGCTTATCATTTCTCTGTTTGGTAAAAACTAGGTTTCTTTAACCCCAAGACACTATAAATACTCATTTTCAAGACCAAAAGAGGGGTCTGGCGCTGAAAACAAGGCAGCACACTAAGGGAGGCAGCTAAAAAAGGAAAAGAAGAGGAAGAAGGAGGATTGAATCAAGATTGGAAGCAAGCTTGTTTTGTCTTCTTTCTCTATCTTCTCTCTTTACCCTATCTTGAATTTGATTATTTTTATGTATTTGGATTCTTCTATCATGTGCTGGAATTAAACCCCATTTAGGGTTAAGGGTATAGCCTATTTTAGGGATTGATTTATGCTTTATGAATTGATTGGTGTTGAATGAAACTTCTTGGGTTATATTTATCTTTCTTGAACTTCATTATTGTTTCTATTCTTGATCACCATAGATGCAATCTTTGGAATCATATGATGGATTGAGAGGTGAAGTATGGTTTGTGCATTAGGAAGATAACACATTAGATTTAGAGATAGAGATTCTTAATGAATTTGCCTAGTTAGGTCGTATTGAGAGATAGTAATCAACTAGTTGGATATTCTTATATATCTTGAGAGAGAACATAGGTGAATTTGTGCAATTGTTATTATAACCTGTCATTCAATCAATTCCATAATTTATCGATCAATCTCTTAAAGTGGTGAACCCCGAAGCCCTAAGTCTAAATCATCGTATTTACCTTGCTTGTTTTTTTTACATTCTTCACAATTTATTGTTTGCTCTAATCCAATCATCTTTTAATTTTTTTGTCATTTTAGTTCACATTGTTGGACCCCAAATTTTCTTAGAATTTATTTTATTGAATTAGCAAGCATGAATATAAGTTAGAAATCATGAATTAGAAATTTTTAGAGTTTAATTTGGTCTATTATTATTTTCGTGTGGTAGCACAGATTAAAAGTAAGAATTAGAATGAAGATAAGGAGATAGAAGGCACTAGATTGAATAAGGAAGGGCACGATTGGAAGGTTAAAATTTGACTTAAACTAATAAGATAAGAAGAGAAGAGAGTTGTGTGTTAAGAAAGCAAAAGAAAGAGAGTCGTGGAAGAAACTAGAAGAAGAGAAGGAGAAACCAAAGCATAGAAAGAAGAAGAAGGAAAGAGCAAGGAGAAAGAATAGGAAGAAGATTATCAGCTGAGTTTTTTTTTTAGGTAACCTTTATTATTCTTCTTGTTTTGATAAAAGAAGGAAATAGAGAAGATATGTTATGTGCTGAAAATGAAGAGAAAAGTAGAGAACTGAAATCTTTATCCTTAGATTTTTATGAACCTTAACTAGATCTTAGTTCTTCTAGTTAGATAAACCAAGACTAGATTAAGTTTAAGTACATTCATGGATATTTAAGCTTATGGAAGCTTTAATCATGTATGATGATTAAATGAAAATATGTTTGTTTAAAGGGCATCAAGAAAATCGAAATTAAGAGCAAGAAGAAGAACAAACTTGATCTTAGAAATATCAAGTAAATAGGTGGGTAATATGTTTATGATTTTGTAATGATGAGCAAAAATACTTGTGTGTATGTATGCTAAATATGGCTGTCTTGAATCATTGTGAAAATGGGAAAAATGTCCTATGAATTTGTTATCATGTTTACCTTGAAAGATACTACATTTTAGAATTGATGTAAAACAGAAAAATTTAAGAAGTGTGAAAAATATGAATATTTTATGAAATATGTATGCATCCGAAATTTTGCTTATGTGGGTAAGAGAGATACCATTCTGTTTGTCACGTGCATGTTGACCTAAAGCCTTCTCCCAGCTGCCCGCTTGTGGCACATGAGCTCCGAAAAATAGACTCATTTTATTTTTAGTGTAAACTTCGGTTTCGTTATTCTGTTTTATAGTATTCTCTCTCTCTCTCTCTCTCTCTCTCTATATATATATATATATATATATATGTATATAACAACATTCACATTCTAAATTTAAGATTTTTTTACATAAACATGAATACTTCATCTCACAAATCAGATCATAAAATCAATTAATAATCAAACCATAACACTGGACTCATTCTGTTCTTGGTGTAAACTTTGGTTTCATCATTCTGTTTTATGGGATTCTCTCGAGCCATTATGTTTGTGCATTGCATCTTGAATTATTGAGTATAAAGCATAATTGCGTGTTATGGTTTGATTATTAATTGATTTTATGATCTGATTTGTGATATGAAGTATTCATGTTTATGTAAAAATTCTTAAATTTAAAATATGAATATTGCGATATGTTGAAATTAAAATACACATACACATATATATACGTGTGAGAGAGAGAGAGCTGGATTTGTGTGCGGTTCATTATTTCTGACTATAAACATATTAGCCACTAAGCTTCCCAGCTCACCTCCACAATTTTTCTGCTTTTTAGGTACAGACAAAGCAAATCACTGAACCCTTGCAAAGCTTCGGCAACTCTGAGATTTCAGTCTTTTATAACTAGTTAGTTCAGAAACTTTTGACACTCTAGAAGCATATCAAGCATGAACATTTATGATTGTATTTTATATTATGCTACTAATGTGGCTTTGGATATGTAATATGAAACTGTGTAAAAACTTTGTTTTGTTGAGAATTGATAATAAAAGTTGCAGAATTTCTCTTTTTTATATGTGCAAAATTTTCTTTTCTGTTAAGTTGTCATTGTGACTGGGAATAAGATTATTTGTTGTGTCATGATCTTTTGATGGGTTTTCTTTAAGTAAATTATTTTAAAGATTTTTGTATGTATGGATTTAAATGTTGGATTCGGGTCTTTTGGTTATAGTATATATATATATATATATATGTATCACATTTTATCCCCTTTTCCCTCTTTTCTTCCTATACATATATATAGAAAGAAAAGAGGAAAAGGGGGATAAAGTGTGATCTGAAACTTTAAAGAATAAACTGGATTGATCTAGGTAGAATTTGACAAAATGGTCTTCATGAAGGTTGTAGATCTATCTCTTAGCTTTCTAACGACATAAAGTTTGAAAATTTTAAATTTTGGGATTGAAAGTTATGAAGATTTGAAGTGGGTGTACGCAGCAGGAAAGTCGCGATCGTGTTTAAGCACTATCGCGACGACCCCTTTTTTTCTGCTACTGTTCATTAAAAGTCGCGATCATGTTCCACGGGTGTGAGAAATGAAAAGTCACACCCGTGACTTTTTCTTCTTCTTCTTTTGATTTTATTTCATTAATTCATATGTTGATTATTTGTTTAACACCCATTCTAATTTATTTTCATGTCTATTTTATTCAATGTTATTTTATTTTAATTATATATGTGTTTGTTTTTACTCCCACTATGAATTCTTTTTATCTTTATCGTAGTTTTATTTATTTATTTTATTTTAAAAGTCCCATAATTTTTGACAACTTGTCGCCACGAAATAAGGAACGAGACCCAGAGCCAACATCTTTGGTATCAGAGCCCACTGTTTCTAAGGATTCCTAGGCATAGAATATATTATGCCATGAATTATTATGAGATGTGATTAATTTTTATTTTGTTAAATTTATTGACTGCATTAAGTGACATGCATATCATTCATACATGTAGGAAATAAGATTTAAAATGAAAAGTAAGTTAAATGATAATATTTTATTGGAGTAAAATGCTACCTCGTAGAAGAACACGAGGAGTTTCGTAAGGATCTGATGCACTTGATTCTCCACCGAGAGAGGAGGGTACTGACGAGTCCAGAGCCCTAACGATTACTGAGGCAACTGTAGGGCAGGATAGTAAGCCCTTTCAACCACAAATGCCCGAGTCATCTCTTCCTTAAGAACAAATGCCTAATTCGTTTGATCCTAGAATGTTCCAAGCCTTTGCTCAAGCTTTTGTTCGGGCCATGGGTCAGATGCCATCAACTTCCACCCCAGCCCCAGCTAAGAAAGGGAAACAATTTGATAAGTTGAGGAAGTATGGCGCAGTGGAACAACCGATCCAGAGGAAGTTGAGAATTGGTTGAGGAAGACGGAAAGAATATTGGAACAGATGGAATGAGAAGATGAGGAAAAGATTGTGTATGCTGCAAGCTTGCTTCAGGGAGATGCCCTGCATTGGTAGGAAAGTATACCAGAGAACCAGTTAAAGCTGCTAGTGTTAACTTGGAAAGATTTTCAAGCTGCCTATAAGAAGAAATATCTGTCTAAGGTGGATATCTAGCAGAAGTAGAGGGAGTTTTTGAGTCTCACCCTGAGGGAGCTGATAGTAAGAAAATATGAGCGCAGATTTGCACAATTATCTAGATATGCAGTTAAGCTGATGATGAGCGAAGCAGCTAAGTGTTGAAGATTTGAAGCGGGATTGCATTTGGCCATACGAGAGAAAAAGGTGGCGTAAAATTTTTGCGATTGCCAACAATTAGTAAAAGTTGCATTAAGGGTGGAGAATGTAGAAAACATAAAGAGTGCAGTGAATAAAAAGAGGAAAGGAAGAGAACAGCTAAGAAGAGGAGCTAGTAGCAGTGCTTCTATGCCATAGAGGAGTACCAGGACCTTCCCCACAAAGTCTAATGTTAAGAGCAATGGTGCAAGCAGGCCCAAATTAACAAGAACTGCTTCCATTCCAGCCTCGAATGTTGGAGGCAAGGGAAGAGGAGAGGGGGAAAAGCCATTTTTCCCAAATGTGATCATTGCGGCAAATTTCATAAAGGGGAATGTTATAAACTGACTGGCGCCTGTTTCAAGTGTGGAGAAAAAGGGCATATAGCTAGGGAGTATCCACAGTATGCAAGACGAGAGGGAACTCAGATGCAAGCTTCAAAAAGGATTGAGGCTGTAGGAGTTGAGTCTATAACTAAAGTGGGCAATGTTAGTGTAGCCAAGAAAGTAAATCCTCTAGGAAGACAGAGGGGACAAGCACCAGCTAGAGCATTTGCAATAACTAGGGAGGAAACAGAAGTTGCTCCAGAGGTTGTTACTAATATGGTTAAATTGTTTCATAATGACATTATTGTTTTGATTGATCCAGGGTCTACCCACTTATTTGTTTCGCCAAGTATGACTTTGCATGATAGAAATTTGAGTTTACTAGATAGTCCCTTGATGGTTAGTACCTCGATTGGCCAATATGTCATCATTAGTCATGTTTATCGAGAGTGTGAAATATGTATTGGTGAGGTGAAATTAGTGGTGGATTTAATGCCATTGGAGATGAAAGGATTGGATGTGATTTTAGGCATGGACACCTTAGAAAAATATAATGCCAATTTGAATTGCAAACAGAAGACGGTAGAGTTTGCACTAGAAAAAGATGAAAAGGTGGTGTTTATGGGAACCAAGAGGGAAAACCCACCTAAGAACATTTCAACTTTAACAGTAGAGAAAATGATGAAGAAAGGGTATGAAGCATTCTTGGCATATGTGTTAGACACAAAGGTAATGAAGAAAAATTAGAAAACATTCCTATGGTCAAAGAATTTTCAGATGTCTTTCCAGAGGAATTACCAGGACTACCACCACCTAGAGAGATCGAGTTCACTATAGAACTTCTTTCAAGCATGGCATCAATATCTATTCCACCTTATAGAATGGCTCTAACAGAATTAAAGAAGCTTAAAGAGCAGTTAGAAGAGCTGTTGGAGAAAAGATTTTACTAGGCCTAGCTCTTTACCTTAGGGAGCTCCAGTTCTTTTTGTGAAAAAAAAGATGTATCCTTGAGGATGTGTGTGGATTACAAGAAGCTTAATCATGTCACCATCAAGAATAGATATCCTCTCCCACATATAGATGATTTGTTTGATCAACTGCAAGGAGCAAAGGTCTTCTCCAAGATAGATTTGAGATCAAGTTATCATCAATTGTAAATAAAGGAGTCTAATGTGTCAAAGACTGCTTTTAGAACACGATATGGGCATTTTGAGTTCTTAGTTATTCCCATTGGATTAAATAATGCCCCTGCAGCCTTTATGGACCTCATGACTAGAGTCTTCAAGTCTTTCCTAGACCAATTTATCATAGTCTTTACTGATGATATATTGGTTTATTCCAATAATGACAAGGAGCATGAAGAACATTTAAGGATTGCTTTGGAGACATTGAGAAAGAAAGAGTTGTATGCCAAATTTGATAAATGTGAATTTTGGCTAAGGGAAGTGGTGTTTCTTAGACACATCATTTTAGAAAAACGAGTACATGTGGATCCACGGAAAATAAAAGCTGTTGTTAGATAGGAAGCACCCAAGATTGTAGCAGAAGTGAGGAGTTTCTTAAGATTAGCTGGTTATTATAGACGATTCATAAAAGGCTTTTCCATTATTGCAGCTCCACTTACCAAATTGACAAGGAAGAGTCAGAAGTTTTTGTGGATAGAAGAATGTTAGAGGAGCTTTGAGGAATTGAAGAAGAAGCTTACAACTGCACCAATTCTGACTTTTCCTTCTGATAGTGATGGATATACAGTATATAGTGATGCCTCGAGGAAAGGATTGGGGTGCGTGTTGATGCAAGGAGATAAAGTGATTGGCTACGCTTCCAGGCAATTAAAACCTATGAGATGAATTATCCCACGCATGATTTGGAATTGGCTACTATAGTCTTTGCGTTGAAAATATGGAGACATTACTTATATAGAGTCACCATCAAGGTATTTACAAACCACAAGAGTCTTAAATATTTGATGAGCGAAAAAGAGTTAAATTTGAGGCAAAGAATTTAGTTAGAATTATTAAAGGATTATGACTTGATGATAGATTACCACTCGGGGAAAGCTAATGTAGTAGCGGATGCACGAAGTAGGAAATCTACTATGGCATATGTGAAGACGATATATCTTCCTTTTTTAAAGGAATTAGCCAAACTAAAGGTGATGTTGAGGTAAGTCGAACCTGGTAGTATATTAGCTAATTTTAGAGTAAGGCTAGTATTAAATGAGAAGATTAAGGAATTACAGGAATAAGATGAGTACTTGGGCAAGCTCAGAGAAGAAATTAAAAATGGTAAGCCTTCGGAAATAGAAGTAAGAGAAGATGGATTGATGGTGGTAGGCAATATATTATGTATTCTAGATATGCAAGAGTTGAAGGATGAAATTCTTGATGAGGCATATAATGCTCCATATGCAATGCATCCGGGGAGTACCAAATGTAAGGGTAAGTCGCCTTGTTCATTGTGTAAGGCGCCTTATGCCTTTACGATACTGAAAAGTCGCCTTGTATATGCGATAAGGCGACTTATGCATGTTTGTACAGTATTGTAAGATTGTTAGAGTAGTGCCCTAA
>JANZXP010082551.1:0-28012 GCA_027576715.1 Erythroxylum flavicans
TTCTCTACCTGCTCACGCATTTCTATCCTATCTAATGTATCAAAATCAAAATATTTTGGCATAATAATTTGCCTAGAATAAAGAGAACGGAAACAACTACCTTCTTCCTTGGTGTAAGTGGGAAATGAAGCTCCAAAGTGCACTGCTCGATTTCGTCTCCCCCGTCCCATGACTTGCTAAGTTCCATAAGGCTCCTGTCGTGTGGTTTGCTTGATACGAGACATGATTAGGTTAAAATTGGAATGATTTAAAGACTGCAAAAATTTTAGAGAGAAGTGAGATTGTTTGAATGTTGGAATTCTAAAGAGATAAAGTAAAAATGAAAGAGAAGGTGAAAATTAAGTAAGAATTGAATAAATAGGGGGTAAAAAGGTAAAGTTGTCATTTAAAATTTGCGTCCTTCCCTTTTTGTGTTGCCATGATTGTGGCCTATGGCATACCACTGTAAAAATTCGCAATCGCAGGCCACGATCATGACTTAATAGGTCACAGTCGTGGCCAGTGCCTATATTCTGACACCAAGATCTTCTTCTCCCAATTCTTTTCTTCTCTCAATTCATAGTTCTTCTTCACTTCTTTTAATACCCTTGCGTACTCTTCCCCATGATTCCGAAATCCTGTTCCTCCTTTTGCTTTTATTGAACCAAAACAAGCATAAACCTAACTACGAAATTCAACTATTATAATAAGATCGAACAAAAAACTAAATTTTCCATAGGCTGCCTCCTATGCAGCGCTTCTTTTAACATAGGTTGCTTGATGCTCCTTGTAAAGCCTACAGTGGTTGGAATGACTAATTTGATGATAGCTTTGTTATTAATCTTAAAGTCTAAATATTTGTTACCATATTGTGACTACCACCTTCCTTGGAGTTTTCTTTGCATCACATTATCCTTCACGAGTGCTTCTTCTGGAAAGCATTTGCAGGATTCTCAATATCTTTCCATTCTCCTCGAGGTTCAGGTTTATTGTGATCCACTAGAGTTAAAGGGCTCCGTACTCTCGAATAGTAACCTTGAAGGTTAGTTGCTCCTTCCCTACTCGTAGAGTTAGTTCTCCCCCATCCATATCAATCATCATGCGCGCAGTGGCTAAAAATGGTCATCCAAGAATCATCGGAGTATACTCATCTTCATTGGTATCCAAAATATAGAAATCCATAGGAAAGATAAAATTATCGACCTTGACTGGCACATCTTGTATTATTCTCACCGGTCTAGGTGAGGTCTTATCAGCAGTCTTAACTAAAAACTTTATGGGCACTAACTCCTGTAACCCCAATTTAAGACTAAGAGTGTAGGGCATGACATTTATACTTATGCCTAAGTCTGTAAATACCCGATCTATGATGATCTTGTTGATAGTGCAGTGGATGAAAAAGTCCCCTGGATTATCCTTCTTCATTATGTTGGGGGTGTTTTCCAGTATCCACTGCTTCCCCTTCTCTGTGATAGACTCTTGTAATTATAGTTCAGATTGTATTCATTCCATCACTTCCTTGACTTTTTTTAGATCGATTTCTTGTGACATTCCTGCTTCCCTCCTAACATATAATTCCTTATGAGCAAAAAATTTCTGCAGGAATACCTGTCGAGTTACTTGCACTGATTTTCTCACAATCTCACTTGGAAGACCGTCTTTGACTACTTGACCTTCTCCTTTGTCTACCTCTTCCAGCTCCTCGTCCTGAGTTTGGCTTACACCCATGATAGGCTCCTTCGAGTTCATCTCAGTGTTGCTAGAAAGAGTTCCAGTATTCCGAGCTGACATTTCTTCTACAAGCTGCCCCATCTAGACTTCTAAATTATGGATAGATGAAGCATAATTCTTTATGACTTTCTCGAATTTACTCCCGAGCCTCCTACATGCTTCCTCCATTCTTCCTATCTTATCCAAAATTTTGTCCAATTTTTAATCAATGTAGCTTGTTTTATCTATCCTATTGGAAGCTCGATTGCCCTTGGGGTCTGAACTACCCTCCATTGTTGTTATTAGACTAGGAAGAGTTTAGGTGATTCTTCCAACCAAGGTTATATGTGTTGGAGTAGGGATTATTACCCTCTCCACGTCGAAATTGGGCTCCCAAGTAATGAACGTACTCCAGATTATCTTCTCTGATCAAAAAGCAGTCCGCTGTATCATGATTGATTAGGCCACATAGCTCGCACTTCAATTACGCGACCTTTACCACAGCTGCAGATGACGCCTTCATATTTTGAGTTGTCATGCCAAGTTATCAATCTTAGCTTGCATTTTTGTCATCTGATCGACAGCAACAACTCCTTTCTACTCCCTAAAGTTAGCACGTTGCCTGCTAGATTCACTAGCCCATAAGCAGGTATTGTTGGCCATCTCCTCTATTAATTACTCTGCTCTATCGACTTTCTTACGTATTAAAGATCCTCCTGATGTAGCATCAATGGTCCCTCTGATCTGTGGGTTTACTCCGTTATAAAATGTCTGCAGTAAGAACTCCTTGGGTAGATTGTGGTGTGGGCATCTCCTCTGCAAATCCTTGTAATGCTCCCACACTTCATAAATGGACTCTCCATCACCTTATTGGAAATTTATAATTTCCTTAATAATTTTGGTGGTTTTTGTTAGTGGGAATTATTTATCTAAAAAGGAACATACTAACTATTCCCATGTTGTAATGCTAGTGGGGCTTAGTGAATGAAAAAAAGCCTTCACTCTATCCCTAAGCGTAAAGGGAAACAGCCTAATTCCTATTGCGTCTTTTGACTTTTGGTGATATCGAAAAGTATCACAAATCTTGAGAAAACTCCTGATGTGAGTCTTCAGGTCTTCATTTGCAAGTCTATAGAATTGGACGTTCTGTTGAAGTATATTCAAAAGGGCTCACTTGATTTCAAAAGAAACCGCTTGAACAGGCGGTCTAGCCACTCTTTGGCTTGTAGGATTGAACACTAGCCTCATAAAATCCATGAGGGCCCTCTATTGTTGCCTATCAGGGTTAACTTCTTGATCTATGTTTCTTTGGAATTCCTGGACCATTCGTGCTTTCTCGAGCTCTTCTTCTTCTTCTCGACAAGCTTTGCTAAGAGTTCATTCTAACCATGTTATGTCTAAATCTAAAGTCTCAATTTCGCGACTTAAACCCCTCATGACTGTTGTGTCCATGTAAATGAACTACGAAAAAACAAAAAAAAAATTAAAAGCTATCCTAACGCCTTAAACTGTAAAGCAAAGTTGCCTTCCTCGGTAACAGTGCCAAAAACTTGTTCACTCAAGGTTACACGCTCTAAGTTTTACTAATTTTTAATGATGGTAATTATTGCAAGTGCACGGGTCATTTACGTAGTACCTAAGATGTTGATCCCACGAGGAAGATAACAAGCCCTAAAATTTTAAAGGTAGTTAAGTTCATAAAACCTAATTAAACAACTACTGCGGAAATTAAAATTAATCAAGAATCAAATATAAGAATTTAAATCACCAAAAGAACAAATAGAAGCAAACTCACATAAATAATCCGAAATTCAACCTAAAAGTGACCATTTAAGAGAAAGGGGGAATTTATTCAAAATTAAAGAAAATCTATCCAATTATGAAAATTTTGATTTAACGGGCTAAGACAGCCCTGGGTTGAATTACTCTCTCTCAAGTTATAATTCTTAACCTTAATAAATATTCCCTAATTCAAACTATGGAAATTGCGATCTCTTAATCCGCAATTTGTCTAAAACCTAAAATAGTTTTAACGCTGTCTATTAACCTATTGGGAATCTGTGCTCGATCTCTTGTTATACGACTCTACCAGTTTGATTCAATTCTCTACCTATCGATTTACCCAACTCTTGTTAACTTAAATTGATGATTTTCATCGGCTCACCCTCTCAGTTTATTGCTCAGTTATAAGGAATCGAATTGAATCACAATAAATCGAAATAAAATACAATCAAATAAATTTTAATAATCTCAAGAATAAATGAACCCAAAGGTGAGTTTAGACAAAAAATCAACACTCAACGATAAATAATTCTAATCAATCTCAAATCCCACACATCAATGAAATCGAAATAAAAACTAGAATATACTTTTGGAATGGATCTTGAATCGCGACTGCAAGAAATCACCCTTTCCGAGAAATACGTTGCGTCAAGCGTGTCTCCATGCCTCTCTTCCTTCGTCTCCTTCCTCGATCGATTAATCTCTAACTAGGTTTTCTCTCAATTTTTGGCAGAGTCTCTCTCTTTTTGTAGCTCTAGGCTCTCTAATCTCTCCTCGGTGGTTGCTAGATATTGTTCTATTTATTCTGCAATAGCCCTATCTAAAACTTGGGGTCGAAATGGTCCGAAAAATCACCCAAAATTTAAGTTTTTTTGTCAGTCAAATGTAGGGCCTAATCGTGGCCCTGCATGCCACGGTCATGGCCTGACTTGATGCTCTTTCTCACGATCATGACCCATGATGCACGATCGTGGCCTATCTCCTACTGGCTCCCTCTCTTCTGTCATGATCGTGGCCATTATGCACGATCGTGGAATACGTATTTTAGCCCGAAACTCTTTAAATCTTCACTGTTCTTCCTTTTTTTCCCTGCAACACTAGCGCACATATCAAGGTACCTTAAAAATATACAATTTAAGTTCAATGATTCAGACTAACCCTATAAAACATTTAAACACAAAAAGAAATCTAATTAAACCCTAAATGCCTACTTAACACTCAATTTAACATAAAATGAATAACAAATTAAACCTGAAAACTTCATATAAAACACTACTATCACTCCTATGAACTTGTCATATTTGAGTATTGAGCTCATCACTGGATGTCATTTGCTATTAGTTGGTGGTCATTTGGTCGAGGACTTGTTGAAATCAATCAACCTTTGCCAGTATACTTGGTTCTGCTTCCTCTTCGGGCTCCAGACCTGTGCGTGATATGAAGGGTCAGGATGCGACTGTACTAATGCCCCTCCTGCTCCTTATTGTAATACACATATGAGGATTATAGAGTTCCATAGAATGGACCTCCACAATCTCATAGCGCCTCAAATAGGCTATGTCAAACATATCATAGGGATTAGTACGCAGATTCTCCATATTAATATTATAAAACAAACCCAAATGGGGAGCAATATGAGACATCCCAAAAGAAGAATTCTTTTTATGCATGAGTTAAAATATTCTTCACCTGTGAGAGTTTTCTAATAGTAAACGACATCAAAATCAATGTGACCATCTATAATTTTTACTTTTGATAAACTAAAAATTTCACACGTGATAAAATAATCAAGTTTAAAAACATTTCCAGCTAACCTAAACGAAAACACATCATTTTGGGGTTATACCAGACTGTTATGAAAAACTCTAAGGTTATAGTGGCATAAATAAGTATATCGCATCAAACAAACCTATTCCACCCTACGTTTGCAGCTAGTTGCTCAAGTTGTCATCTCACTCCTATGTTCTCTAGCACTTTGAAATCAAAATACCATGGAGTGACTATTTCTCTATTCCTAAAGTCGCAAAATCTTGTACCTTCTTCTTTCTAGTAAATTAGAAATGGGGCTTGATAGGTTGCCGCTAAGTTGAGATTACCTTCACTAGAAACTTAAAGCTGGAGTTTGTCAATTGGTTTCCTAGCCATCATCTTCCTTGGTGGTGCCATTGTAAGAAGAAAATCTGCAAAAAATGAGAGAGAGAGCAAAATCTTACCCAAATCTTTGTGTTTTGGAATGATTTGTGCATGAAAAGATGAAAGGATTGTATGAATAATGAAACAGTTGAAGAAAATACCAATAATCTAGATTTAAGAGTTTTAGAAAATGGGAGGAGAGAATTTCACGTGTTGGAGAGAGAGGGGTGAAATTTTGAAGATAGGGTGAGAGAAAAATAAAAAGGGGAGGGAAACTAGATTCCCATTATCATGAGAATTCCTATGATCGAATTCCCACGATCATGGGAATTCCCACAATTCCCACAAGCATGGGATTTCTCTCCACAAACTTTCTGGAGAGGATTCCTACATTCGTGTGAATCAAAACTTTATGGAGAGATTTCCCATGCTCGTGAGATTCATTTCAATTCTCACAAACATGGGAATTAGTAATCTTCACAATTTAAAACCTTCTTCTAAGCTTAAATGAATTCTCCATAATCTTAAATCCTACAACCACCTCAAGATAATATCATCAACAAGAATTTTGAAAAGAAAAAAATTGTTGAAACAAAATTAACATAAACATCAGTCAAACTCAATTAAAAAATGATCATAACTAAAGAAAGCAAATAAATAAATAGGTAAACAAAACAATTAAAAGGAAATAGAATTCCATAGGTTGCCTCCTATGCACCGCTTTCTTTCATTAGAAACTCATCCAGGATCAATTATAAGTGGCTTGCTTCCACCTTTTTCGTTCAACATAAGTTTTGTATCCTGTAAGTAAGCTACAAATTACAAAATGAACAGAAGGACAACATTGATAGATTGAGCAAACCAATTAATTTCATCAATGTCCTTTTCATTAACAAACTTTCAATAAAATAGGGCATAAAAAACTCCCTGAATCTTTCATCGAATCAAAAAAAAATTTCTGTATGAAGGTGACTTTCTCTCTTTCTTCCTTAATCACTTTCGTCTCCTCTGCTTCATCCTCTTCATGAATAAAGACTTTCATAACTTCTTCAAACTTGATGTCTATTGTCATCTTTTCTTCGTCAGTTTGTTCTTCAGAAGATTTGAACGCATCAATTGTCTTGAATGAGCTACTATTAATTGTCTCTTGATCATCATCAATCTAAAAGATATAATTCTTTTCATAAACATCTAGCTAAGCCTTTTCGACTTTTGCCTTTGATTTATCAAGAACCGATGGATAATAGAGAGGGTTGGCATTCTTTTCTACAATCTCTTTTTTCATCTCTTGTTCTTCAATAAAGTAGTGTTCAGCATGTTATTCCATTGGTTCTTCTAGCTCTTCCTTATTCTTAAGTGATATAGCCATATATTGCCCTAGTTGATGTAAATCCATATTTCTTAGAGATTCTTCCATACTTCTCTTACAAAATTCACAGGAAAGTTATCTTATTTGAATCTCCTGGTTATGAATAGAAGCGGCATGATTTTTAAGAATTTGATTGAATTTCTTTTCCAATCTCTTCTGACTTTCCTCCTGGCTGGAAATTCAAATAGGTCTTGATGTCCCATGTGAGTACTTGCATTATTGGACCAATAAAAATCAGGGTGATTCTTCCATCTCGTAGTGTACGTGTTCCAATAAGAATCGGTACTTCCCCAACCATACTATGCTTCATTGTAATTTGCAAAAGTTTCTTGCTCCCTATAATAATTATCTTCCATCATTGTTCTTTCAATTTCTTCTTAGTATCTAACTCTTTATATTTCTCATTCCTCATTCTATTATGTCTTGATGTGTCTTTGCGTACTCCTTGTGTTCATACTTGATGTGTCCTTACGTACTCCTTGTGTTCATAGCAATGGAGCCAAAAACTTGTTGATGGTAAAACCTATCTACCTATTTTACACCCAAAAATTGCAAGTGAAGAAGTCATGACTTCTAATAAAAAGAGTGGATATCGATCCCACAGGGAATAATGCCTAGACACTGCTTAATTCAGACACAATTTTATTTAGGAAACTAAATCATGAAATTCAAATAATCTAGAAAATTAAATTAAAATTAAAAGATTAATGTAAACAATGGACAGTACCAAAATTGCAAAAAATTTGAATTCAAGAATCTAAATACTAGAGATTACTTTTTTCCTATTTTATCTCCCTCCTATTTTATCGACTGAATTATGTCTCACTCTAGATTTCTGAATGTACAAATTACCCTCTGTTAAGGTGTAACTATTTATCCCTAATTGAATTAATGAGAATCAATTAGACGATCTCTAAACCTACCCAATGACTTTACTGATTCAATTAATTATCAAACTATCCTATGGGTGATCAATTCACTAGTCGAGATCTCTCTTCTAACTATTCAATTAACATGATAATTTCTAGTTTATAGGTTCCAACTCTCATTGTAAAATCCTACATGAATTTAATTTCACTCACTCTCTAGATTTATTGCAAGATGACAATTTAAAACAATTATCAACAAAGACAATTGCATTCAATTTAATAAAATAGGAATTTAACATAATAATTCCAAAAGCAATCCCTAAAATAAAATTAGCCTAACATGGTCTCCATAACTTCATCAACATTCAAATAATCCATTTTTACAAAGAATAAAAGAGATTAAAATGACAGAAAACTGAATAGAAAGACTCCTTCGCTTATTTACCAAAATCTGGAATTTTGGTGTCGATGTGCTATTTTGCCTAATCTTGATCATCAATGCTTAAAACATGTGTTCTTCATTCAAGGATGGTATTTCTACAAGTGGGTGTCGTCTCCTTAGAATATGGAGGCCTAATTCTCTTTTTATAGTCAAAAAATCCTAAGTTTAATGAATCTTTGTAGATTACGTCGAATTGTAATTCCCATGAGCATGGGAATTTATCACAAACGCATCTCTCATTTTCTTTTGTAATTCCCACTTGACGTGGGCATTTGCAAAATTCCCATAAAGAAGAAATGAGGAGTGCATCTGTGACAAATTCCCATGCTCCTCTTTTATCTTTAGTTCACCCTCCAATTTGCTCCTTCCTTCTTCCTACATAAAAATAGTCAATTCTTGCCCTCAATTAAATTCGAAAATTATAAACCAGATAGTAATTGCATAACCAAATCAAGAATCAACCTAGGAACTATCGATTGAGAGAAAAGGGATTTTAATCCGACCTTAATGAAAACCTAATTAATTACGAAATTATTGAATTATCGGGTTTAGAAGGTTCTAGGGTGGATTACTCTCTCACAAGTTATAATCTTTAACCCTAATTTGATTATGGAATTGCAACCTCTCGATTCACAATTTACCCAAAACCTAATTTAGATCTAAATTTGTCCAATAACTTACTAAAAACTTATGTACGATCTCTCGTTCCACAATTTTACTGATTTGATTCAATTCTTAATCTATTAGACTACCTAATGCTTGTTATAACAATTTAATGATTTTCACTCAGTTCACCCTTTAGTTTATTACCGAATTATAAAGTGCATAAATCAAATGACAAACAACTCAATAAAAATGCAATCAATCAACTTTCATTAATATCAAAGACAAAATTTTTGAACGTGAGTTTAGACATATCTCAACATTTAATAAATCCTATTGTCAATGACTTTCCCAATTCTATACATCAATAAAATTGAAATAAAATCGAAAAATATGAGTGGAATGGATTAATGGAGGTAGCAACAGTGGGAAACCTTTCCAAAAAGTACTTTGCGTAGGTTTCTTCTCTGTGTCTCTCTTCCTTCGTTTTCTTCCTCAATCTCTCGATAAGCTCTCTAGGGCTTTCGAGATGTGGCTGAGGCAAAAGCTCCCATCTTCTTTTCCTTATGTTCTTTAAATACTTTGGTAGCCCTAGGGTTTTTTCGAGGTTAAAATGGTCTGAAAAATTCTTCAAAATATGACTTTTCTTTTGTTTGCGCATCTGTCTGATGCAAGCCACAATTGTGGCCCTCTCTGTCACGATCATGACCAACATCATACCTCTTTGTCACTATCATGGCCTAAATTCCACGATTGTAGCCTGTGGCAAAGTCTTTCTGCCATGATTATGGCCTAAGCATGTCTCTATCACGATCGTGGCCTATTGTTCTATGATCATAGGCTAGCTTGCATATCTCTGTCATGATCGTGGCCCGTGGTTTCTGCCCAAAAGTCTCTGAAACTTCTCCGTTCTTCGTTGTTGGCCCTAAAACACTAACAAAAACATCGAGATATCTCAAAAACATAATATTTAAGTTTAAACACTTATACTAACCCATAAAAAAACATAAACACATAAACTAACATAATTCTAACCTAAACACATAGTAAAATTAATAGTTAATACACAACAAATTAAACCCTAAAATATGATGCAAATCACACATATCAAACAGTTAGACATATAAATAGGAAGGTGTAAAATCGTGAAACAAAGAAAGTAATTATGCACCTATAATAAAGGTAAAAGTTAAGTAGTAAATTTATATGCTAGATTATGTAAAACCTTATATTAGGAATCATCTAGCAATAATGTATTTGATTCATTATGATCTCCATAGTTCCATAGAAGACAAGAATTTAAACTTTTCATAATTTTTTCAAATCCTTCCAGAACAAAGGTTTTCTCATATCCTCCATATTGGTACTTTGAGATTAATCTTGCATGGAAATAATAATCTTCAAACATAAAGAGTGTGTAGTACATCAATTCAAGACATGGGGACCATTGTGACATAGTTTATGATGGCACCACTATAGTTCTAGACATTATAAATTTATAGGGTTTTATAACTTTAAAACTCATGGTAGTTGCATAACTTGAATTATATTTGAATGTTCACTAAATTTATATAGATCAATAGTGCTAAAGAAAGAATTAAAGATAAATTATATAGTATATATCAGATTCAAAAGATCCCACACACAGATTCAAAAGATCACAATTTAACAAGATGTTATAAAAAATAGGCAACTTCACTCGTTATAAAAGTGTTTCCCAATAAAATAGCAATTTAATGTTTAAGCATCCTAAACATAAACCAGTTAATATTTAAATTTCACTTGCATCAATTGATAAATATAATTTTCTAGGAGTTTGTCATACATTGAAATTTCATTGAAATAAACAATTACAACCTACCTATATATGTATACAATACTCAATTCATTAACTTCATAAAAATATTAAGTTCATTAGTAAGACTAAATGACATGGTTAATTAGTTATACATTTCAAATTAGATTCATTGTTTCAAATTATACAAGCAATTTTCCTAATTGTACTAATTAAAATTTAAAAAGTAATTTTCATGATAAAACTAATAAACAAAGTCTTAATATATGTTATGTAATGAATAAATCCACTCTCTTGCCTCTCAAAACTCTTAACAACTCTCTATTATGCCTATGATCACTCCTATAATTCACATGTAATCTATATACGCTAAAATAACCTAAAACATTCATTAGAAACAAAAACTAACCATTTAATGGCTAGGATAGTAGCATTGGTTAATTAATTCTATTACAAACTTGTGGTACTTGTTATTAAAAGACATTGGTTAACCATTTGACTATACTAGTTGGCTAGTTTTTCCAAAGCCTTAACATTGTCACCTAAATCACTGGTTGACCAAAATCCTAGTCGAAAATGAAAAAAAATAGAAATCAAAACCTAATGGAACTTTTAAAATGTTTAATGGGGAGGAAGCATCAAATAAGAGATCTAAAGAATCCATAAGTTTGTCATAATCATTATGCAATAATAGTTTAAATGATTTAACATGGTTTTTAGAAAAATTTGGGAGAGGATGGATAGGTAAGAAAAGATGATTAAAATTTTGAAAAGAGGACAACCTAATGAAAATCCTAATCTTAGTCGACCAGTTAAGCATGATCGTGGGCATATTTATGTTTTGGATATGAACAGTGAATAAAAACTGAACATAAATAATATGACAAACCTACAATATTAATCTCTAAAGCTTTACTTTTTTATCATTATAAAAGATCAAAATTAAGGAACTACTAGATGACACATAAAAATCAAGTAAAAAAAACTATATACTTGACACCTGATGCACTAAAGATAAATAAAAATAAAGCTTAAAAGATCAATACGAGGAAACACAAAGGAATAAACTGCATTGAACTTTGAATCATTCAAAAAATTCTCAAAATTTAAAAATATTATGAAATATTAACAAAATATGCATTATAATCTAAAAAGGAAATAATTATGACTAATAGAAAATGGAGAAGCCATCAATCTTACTTGCCAAAGAAATTTGATGTTCTTAATTTTAGAAAGCTTATTTTGCCACCTTAAAATTTTCCTATAGAAACAAATTCAATTATGAAAATCCAAAAACAAGAATTTAAAATAAGAAAGTAACTTTTAGAGGGAAGATTAATAGTAACTCTAACCTTTTAGATAGACAAATGAAATGATACAATTTCAAATAGGTTAGCTTTTCTAGGTTAGAGACTAGATGTAAGTCTTTAGGTTTAAGTGAGGATTTTCTTAAAGTCAACATGATATTTTTCCTAGTGTTTATGGATTCTTATGAATTTCTATTGACTGTAAACAAATGGATTCAAATTTTATATTTCTAGGTTTATATTTCTAAATTTTGTTAAATATTTAATCATAATATGAAAAATGATGAAAATATTGTTTGAACACCATATCAATGCTCAATTGAAAATAAGTTTAGCTTAGTATAGAAACTTAGAGTTTGTAAAAGAGTGAGTTTTTGGATAATGTCTTTTGTCTTTCCTTTTTTGAAAAGGAAAAAGGTTATATTTAGATGAATGAAAGTTCCATATTTGATCCTTTAAAAAATAAAATAGTTTATGATAATGGATAGTTTATGATGATTCCTTGTGGCAATGAATGAAGTAGTCAAGGTGAAGGCCTACATACGAAAAGCCCTATCTGGTGTTAACTAAATAAAATACTCGAGGGAGTTTAAAGGCTCAAAGGGGATGATAAGAGATATTCTATTGAGTAGCCAATTTAAGTTAAATGATAAATTTAAACATGTCTTTTATCTTTTTTCAATCGTGCACATATAAATGTAATATTAAAATGGTTCAAAGGAAGTTCTAAGGATACATCCACAAAGAACAATATGAAATATAAAAACACATATTGACATAGATGCCTTAATATCATATGGCAAAAAAGCTCATAAATTTAAGTAATTTACCAAAAACTTTTCACCCATTCGCTTTGAACTCAACTTCAAATGTTAATTAAAATATATACCTCAAGTTAATTAAATCATTCAATGCATTACACTTTCACACTCAATATTTTAATATCATAACATGCATAATAATTTAATCCATAAAAAATAAAATGGAAACTTCTCAATTAAGCACATCCGAGAACAATTTCTCCCTCATGCTTAGACTTTATAGTGTCCTTATTGTAAATGCTAAAATATGGAAAATAAAAGAAACTAAACAAACAAGAATTGCTAATAACAAGTTAAATGAAAATGGGATGAAAGAATAAAAAGTTAAAAATTGTTTTTGGATTGCCTCCTAAGTAATTCCTTTTTTTTAAAAGCTATTAGCTTAACCCAACTGCTATTTCTTCAACCAATATCTATTATAGGTGGCTTCATTAATTTTTACAAGTAATGGGCAAGTATGAGTAAGATGTAATTCAAACATATAAAGTGGCTACTTCCCTTAATACCTTAGTTTTTTCACTTATGAGGGTTAGGCAAGACTACAACAATTTCTTACAACTTAAGATTCATATTATCTTGGTCTCACCCAAATTGCTAGGATGTTATGTAATTCAGGTTGCAACCTTTTTAATGAATCAAATTTTCAATTCTTTAAAAAAAGAAAACAATTCTTAAAACATAATATTCTTGATGAATTTCTTATTCTCATTCTCAAGATGCTTATAGTTGATAGCTTCCAATCTATCTTATCTTTTAGGTTCAAAAACTAACTGTAATAAAGAATAAATCATATTAATTAAGTAAACATGACTATAATCATTAGGATCTTTCATGGAATCATAACCATTATGCTTAACAATTTTATTGTGAAATTCCATTGTAGAGTGCTGCATTTAACAAAAGTATATTGTCATTCATTACAAAATAATGGTAAAATGCAGACAAAGATAGTAATATAGCATAATCCATTAAAAAAAAATATAAATGGATAGTAAAGCATAATTCATTAAAAAAATCAATGGGAAGTAAAGCATAATGCCTATACAATCAAAGTAGTAAAAAACATGCGATGGAAGAAGATGGACATATTACACAACTTCATAATGAGACAAAACATAAAACCAAACACAGTGCACCATCCCAACTGCATAATGAGGCAAAACATCAAACACAGAACACACAACTGATGATTAAAAAAAGACACAATTGATGATTAAACTCGTACAATCAAAGTAAACAAAACACACAACTGATGATTAGACCCATACAATCAAAGTAGTACATAAAACCTAGTAAAAAACAAAACCCAAATACAACAATGTCACCATCACAAGTAAAACTAGATGGATCACTTATCTCGACCGATAATTAAATGAAGACGAAAACAATGGCATGCAATGGAAGAAGATGGACACAGAGACGACAAGACAATGAGGAAACTGAAGCATGCATGATCAACGACGGATGATGAACAACAGGAAACCACAGACAGCAGTGGTGACAGGTAACCACCAACAACAACAGAGGAGAAAACGAAGATAAAACAGAGGGGAAACCAAAGAGTGAAACACGAGGGGGTTGGGCTTTGGTAGTTTTAGCAATGTATGAAAAAGATGTCGTTTGGTGTTAAACCAAAAGATATAATTTTCGTTTTATTAAAAACATTGAAGCTGAAGCTAATGTTATTGTTTACCTTTCAATTTTACTGATAGAATAGTTCTTTCGTCGGTGGAATCCATTTCTATTAGTACACTGTGATGCTTATTTATGTCGTCAAGCATTCTTGCCTATTTTAACGACATACATCGGTCTTCTGATGGAAAAATTGTCGGTAAAATTTTCCTCTACTTTTACTGATGGACATTTTGTCCATCAGAAAATGTATTTTTTCCAACAATATTACTGATAGAAACTGATTTGCTGTCAATAATTTACTACGGTATTGTTTCCATTGGTAATTTTTCATTGCTAATTTTTAATTTTCTTGTAGTGCGTAATCTCATCATTATCTAGATTCCTAAGTCCTGAATCTGGCATCTTAAAATGCTTTGGCATATTAATAGGTAGATTAATTTCCTTTGGAACATGTTGTAGCTCAGTGACTGACATATAATTAGGATCAATTCTACATAAATATGAAACTTCAACTCCCACATAATGCCAATTTGGATTTTTCTTAAACATGCCACTATGATGCAATTCTAAAGTGAACATTTTTCAACCAATCTTTTGCTAACTGATAAACTAGTAAAGACGAGGAAAAAATATTTAAATAATAAATTCCATAATCACTGAACGAAATTATCCAAAAACGTCCATATATTTTGAATAAACTAATGAAACACCAAAACACCCATGTGTATGTGATTTACTAACCATTTCATGCCAGGAATACTTTCTATGTCTATTTGTTTTTTTACGAATTGCTAGTAAACAAAACCAAAATGAGAAACATCGAAAAACTAAAAACTCAAACCTCGAACCCTAAATCACGATCTTCAATGGTAAAACTTCAAAGCAATGCACTAAGTAGGAACCAAACAGCACATATTCTTATAAAACACGCAAAACAGAGAGACATATAGTTAAGTGAGGAGATCTGAACCATCATCGAATAAGGCCCTGAAAACCTAGCTGAACAAGCGGGAGGAACCTTAATTTGAATAAATAGGTTGTTTTCTATCGGGAAAGGGAGGGACGTCACTGAAATAGGGAGCTTTCCGGTGGAAGGTAAGAGAAAGAAAATAGAGGAGAGAGAATTTAGTCAATAAAAGATTAAAAGGGTATTTTTGTTCAACAAATGCAACATGTGCAGTTGTGTTGATGTCATCATAATAGAAGGGTAAAAAAGTCTTTTTGAATTTTAAGGTCCTTTGACTAGTAGTCAAAGGGGGTAATAAGTTCATTTTTAAAATAGAGGGGGATAACGTACCAAGGGAAAATACACAGGGGGGTTAAATGTATTTTAGCGTAATTCTAATTAAAATTTAATTAAAATTAGAATTTAATTTCAATTAAATTATTAAAATGTCCAAAACTTATTATAACCCACTTTATAAAAGTTATAGAGTTTTCTCAACCTATTCTGTGGATACCGTTAGAGGTCAGATACTTGTAAAGCTACAGTAGTTAGGATGGATCAATTTCAAAAACGATTCAAGGGATATGACGAGAATATGATCAAGTTCTGATTACGATATAAATTACAATTTATGCTTTATTATGATTTATGCATTAATCATTGTATATAATTAAAGTGGTCTTAATTTTTGGGAAATTAAAATACGAAAAAGTTTCATAATTATTCCGTTGTGATCGGGATCGGATCCTCTCCTAATTTTTCAATAATTAGAGCATCAATAATAACCTAAAAATACTAAAACCATTAGGTTTTGTTCTATAATAACTGAGTGTCATTTGACTAATGATGACAATTCCTAGGATTTAGTGTCTAAATCTATACGAAATTGTGACAGGTTGAGGAAATTTCTACCAGGGGATAAATAGAGAGTTGGTCTTTAAGGATAAACACTTATGCATACCATGAACATTCACTTGTTCATGCAGTGCATTGGCTTTGTATAAGTGTCGCAACCAGTACTGTAAGTGCACTAGCTTGATTAACCAAAGTAGATAATTGGTTACCAAAAAAGCGTAGCTAATTTCTCCAAAAATTTTACTTATAGTCATTTGTCTCATTATGTTTTGTCGCATAATACGTCGCCAATTTCCTATAATTAAAAATTATACGCGACGTTCCTAGAAATTGTAGACAAGAAATATTTTTTATAGCTAAAGCATTACAAAAATGTAGCTAACAATCGAATGTTGGTAGGAAAAAGTTTAACACTAAATGATTCACTATAACCAAGTAGGCAACTGACTATGAAAACAATGTAGCTAATTGTCTTTAAAATGTTTCCTATAGTTATTTGTAATGTTTATGTTTCATTGCATTAAGCATCGCTAATTCTTCGTAGATGAAAACTATAAGCAATATTTTTAAAAATCATAGACAAAAAGTATTAGCTAAAACATTGTAAAAACATAGCTAAAATTGAATTTTAGCGGGAAAAATTTGACGAAAAATGTCTGACAATAAAAATAAAATGTAGCAAATAGTTTTTGACCACATTTTCATAATATGCTATTAGTTACATTTTTTAACATAGCCAAATATTTAGGCTACATGTATTATAACATAGCCAAATGTTATTTTCTACTGTTTTTCATAACATAGCTAAATGTTATTTGTTACATTTTTAATAATATTGAGATATATTATTTGTTACATTTTTAATCTATGATAGTAAACAATATGTTTTGTATATAATATATTGACATGTTTTTAATATGAATTATTTACTTATTATTATAAAATTAAATCATAAAAGTACTATTAATTTAAAATATTGAGTATTATATAAAGTAAAATTATATAAATATCATAAATTATACCAACAAAAAGAATATAAACAAGCTAATTTTCTATGTTATATTGATATAATATGTAAAATACTTGTGTTTTTTTTCAGAAAATTCAAAGTCTAAACTAGAAACTTCTCATAAACAAAAATACAAACCCAACCAAGAAGAAACTACAATTATGAAACAGAAGCATTCATCGATTAAATTTATAATAACCAAAAAAATTGTCACCACTCTCTCATGTGACACCTAAATATTTAAATAACAATACAGAAATGAAGGGTAAAGAATATAGAACAACCAAATCCCTAGAGGTTTGAAATAGTTCTTTAATTTTTTTTGAGAAATTAAAGATAATTATGTCAAAAAATAGTGAAGGACAATAAGTTGATTGGAGAATAAACATACTCTCCTATTACAAAGGTGAACAATAAAACACTAAAATAGGGAGACAACTAAAAACTTAGATGACAACATATTAAACGGACCCTCGGAAGAAGTTGGATGAAAACGTATCAAGCTCTAGCCAAGTGAAATGTCAACGAAGCAAGAGTGGAGTGTAGAAGTAGTAAATGCTCCCCCATCCTTTCTACAAATTGTATCGAGAAATTTCTCAATTAGGGTTGGGATCTTCCATAAGCGATCATCATCGCCACTTGTACCTATCAACTCATAGGTGAGTGAAATCTATCTGGAAGCCTTACCTTACTCAAATTACTTTTAATCAATTGTTCTATGTTTCTAGAGAGAGCTTGATGATCTCGTAAGGCAACATGCAGTGTTTGGATTTCGTAGGTAAGAGCCAAAACTCTGTTTCTTCATCTCATTTGAGTTTGTTCCATTTTCTAACATAAAAGTTGTTCCCTAATAGTTTGAATAATTGATTGTAGTACTGTCTTCATAGAACATTTCTTGTTTCAGAACTTTCACTGATTTCTTTCTTTCCATATCTCTTGAGCTGATATGGCTAGAAACAACACCATCCTCTTCTAGAGTGAAGCGAAAGCTTGTACTTCAGCTAGGATCTTGACTATCTCCATAAGATAATTAGAGGTCACATGAAATGAGATAAAGTCTCTGATCTTATTACAAATAGTGATGGAAAAAGATCATAGAAAGAACCAATGATCCCTAGATTTTGTTATTTTCTTACACAGACAACATATTTTATTCAGATTTGGCTTAAATTGAAGTTTGTCCATCGTTGCTACTCTGTTCCTAACCATTAGCCATAGGAGGAAAGTTTTCCTTGGTCTAAGTATATTATTTTAGATAACTTTAACACAGGGGTCATTTTGGTCTGAGTGATAAACCCATTTCCTATAGATTTTGCTAGAATAACTCTCAATAGGAGTTCTAAGCCAAAGACAACAGTCCTGAGAGTTAGAATTAGGAGAGTAAGGCAGTTAAAGGTGCTAGATTGCATCAAGAAATTGTATCGAGTCGTTATGATTAATAAGACTAGCAACCTTAGTCTTGTGATCTAGCCCTGAAAAAGTTAATACAACATTAGGGTTTTGGGAAAGAGGACCGAATCCAGTCTAATTATCATGCCACAAGAAAGCAGTCTTCCTTTTCCCAATTTTGCAACAAACTTCATTAGCTACTTCATCCTTTTTTTTATAAATTTGATTAAGGAGCCAACAATAGGATGATCTAGATAAGAGGGATTACATACTGCTCCCTGTCAAAAGGTAACTATGAAACCATCTCATCCAGAAGGAACGTTTGTCTTGAAGCATTCTTTAAAGTCTTTTTATCAAAAAGATGTTATTAGCGATGCTTATAGAAAGGATTCCTAACCCCCTTCTCCATGGGTTTACAAAAATATGCCCATTTGATTTAAAGAAATCCTGAACTTCCATTTGTTGTATCCCATAAGAAATCTCTCATCATTTTCTCTATGACTTTGACAAATTTCTTTGACAAAGGAAAGTGAGTACTGCACTATAAGTAGAGGGAGCATAAAACAAACTTAATTAACTGAACTCTACCACTATAAAAAAGAAATATATTAGTCCACTTGTCGAGTCTCCATTGAATATTTTTAATAAGTGGGAGGCAATCATTGAAAGATTGCCTTCTAATAGAAATTGGCAGACCCAAATATTGCATAAGAAGGAATTTCTTATTTATACCAGTTAGTAAGGAAATAGTGTCTTGGAGAGGTTCCACCAAAGATGAGAGAACAAAATGAATTTGGTAAACGTTCATTATAAACCTGACATCTCAAAGAACACATTGAGAGTGTCCATCAGTAGCTTACCAAATTTAGGATGTGCTTTGAAGAAGAGAATTATGTCATCTGCAAAACAAAGATGGGTGAGTGACAGTCTTCTCCATTTAGAGTGGAACTTGAATTTAGGATTATAGGAGACTTTGGCCTTGAACAATTAAGAGAGCACTTCCATACATAGAATAAATAGATAAGGAGACTAGGGTTCCCCCTTTCTAATTCCTTTGTTCCCTTAATAATTCCACAAGGTGTGTCATTAATCAGAATACAGTAGGTTGTAGTGGATAAATAAGCCTTAATCCAATTCATAACTATATCAGGAAAGTTGAAAGCTTTAAGAAGCCTAAAGAGAAAGGACCAATTGATGTAATCAAAAGCTTTATTAAAGTCAATCTTAATAAAAGAATTAGGGGAATAGATCCTTTTAGTATATCCCTTTAAGAGTTCCTGAGTAATATGAATGTTATCATCAATGCTTCTATCCTTTATGAAGGCATTCTGGTTCTCACTGTTAATAAGATTAAGAACTTTCTTCAAACATTTTGTTATGATCTTGACAATGATTTTGTAAATGAAGTTTGTGCATGCAATCTGCCTGAAATCACCAAAGGTAGAGGGGTTAGAAGTTTTAGCAATTAAGCAGAGAAAAGTTTTATTAAATTCCTTTAGGATTAACCCTTTTTTTTAAATACTCATAAATGGCCTCTCTAACCATGGGTCCAATAATAGACCTTGTCCTTTGAGAGAAAAAGACATTAAGCTTATCAGTTTCATTCCATTCACAACAAAGACAGCTGCATTGATGTCATCATCAGTAATAGATTTCATCAACTCCCTAGAAGCTTCAGGAGAAATTCTATTAGTAATAATATCTTGGAGAGAGACCATAGAGGTAGAAGAGTCTAGGTATGAACTTATAAGCCCTTTATAGAAATTGACAACCTCCTCCAAAATACTAAGTTAATTAGTAAGGATTCTCCCATCCATGCTAGTAATGGAGCATATTTCGATGTGCTTTGGCTAAGCCATAATCCAACCTCTAACTACTGGGCTTTAACTTTAACAATAGGCACCTTAGCTTCTGTAGCAATAGCCAGTGCTAGAGAAGTCCTTTTTATTCCCCTCTCACCTATAATAAGAACTCCCCGCAATATAACCTCAAATGTTTTACAATTTGGCATAACCAAATTAGACATAAACGTCTACCATGTAGTAAAAATTAACTCTCCTAAGACTTAGAAACGTCCAAAGTTCAAATTACACTTCCAAAAATCATATAAGAGAACAGTAATATGTAGATTAAATCAATCAATGTTTCCAATTTGGTTGGAAAATCTTCAACTGAAAACTACCAAAAATGGTGGAAGGAAATCCCTTGATTTTGATTACCTTTATAATTGTAGTCTTCAATTACACATTATCTGAATATCATGCAGCAAATACTATCTAAAATTACTCACTAATGGAGCCAAGTTAACCCACTCTAGAAATAACATCCAAGAAATTTGATCCCTATAATTAAGACTTATGAGAAACATTAGAAGTCTTGATGATTGCCAAATAGGTTGGATTCTATAAACTTCTTGCATCACATCTTAATTCTTAGATAGCAAGTCTGAGATAACCAAAGAAAAAAGGCACAAGATGAAACAATGATATGTATGAATAAAATTTTTATTAGTGATAATGTCAAGAAGAACATACCTGAGGTGTACAGGCACCCATCTTTTGGAATGCTCTAGGATTTTGTAGAAATGTTACAACATCAATGACCTCCTCTCTCATAAACTCAATGCTAGCAAAATCCTTCAATGACATCGGAGGATTCTTCACCCTCTAGAAAGTAGTTCATGTTATTATAATCCATCTTAAAAAACTCACAAATTAGGTAGTGCCTATGAAATAAATATGAGCCTTCATTTAGCTAAAATCAATTATAAGAGGGTTGATCCCAACCTTCTTTTTACATTTGATTCTCTTGAACTTGTAGTTAATGTAAGCAAATCCCAAAACTATAAATGTAGTACTTAGACAAGTCCTTCATTGTCAATATCAACTACTTGTCCTGTTTATCAAATACAATTACTGTTAGTCAAAGGGGCACATGTATGTAAAAATATAAAACAAAAATATTGGACAGCAATACACCTTCTATTGCTTCCCTCTCTTATCTTTGACAACTGCTACTTGGTGTGCCTTTCATTGTCTTTATAAGACATCATACATGACAAACATTGATCAAGACTGTTGGTTTAATGTTTGAACAGCTGTAAATCATATATGAAAAACATCACTTGCAACTCGAAATTTTTTTTTGAGTAGCAACAACACCTAATCTAACCCTAAAATCCACTATATTTCAAAGCATAAAATATAAAAACATACATGAGTAGTACATACAAAGAAAAAATTCCAAAAATTTGTAATTTTTTTGAAATGGAAAAAGGGGTAGGTACCTACAATCAGACATCGGGACATTAAAACACACTCTTTGCTAACTAATGCTCCTCCAGTTCATCAGGTATCTGTCAAATTAGAAAATGTTCATAAAGAATAAAAATTACAAGAACCCAAATTCAATTCCAAGTGTGACTTAATAATTACAGTGGGGGTACATTCCATTGAAAGTCCCAACTCAGGTAGAAACTTATAGAATTAAACTTCAAAATATTAAATAGATTTCCCTCGATTTGGTTGCAAGGTAAGCCCAAATATTTTCAAGCATTAAAATTAGGGTTGGAGCACCCTGTTCCCGTTAGGGTGTTCCATCCTTATGCCACTGAATTCTATCCACATATTTGTGTGGACCCCATATAAATGTGTGGATGAGATTTAATAGAATTGGATAGGAATTGGTTAACCAGAACATAGGATCTGATCTCTTAAAATTAGCACATGTGTTTCAGAAATGCAATAGTTTGATCTGCAACATCTAGGCAATAATTGCTAAGTACCACAGGTACAATATTCGTAAATAAATGACTAAATCTTTTGCATAAATAAACATGGCTCCTCTCAATGGAAGATTAATGTCATGGACTTGTTTGAAACCTCTCAAGACCGTGCAACCTTAGTTGCTATTCTTAATCCTTGGTGAGTAACTAAGTAAGCCTTAAGCTAAAATGGAAGAGAAAGCTTGAATAAAATAAGAACTTGTATTGTTTAAAGGAGAAGAATATTACAAGCTTTTAATGATGTTACAAATGAGGGACCCTTGCCTATTTATAGACTTTAGGGGTCTGATCCAATAGTTATTATGCATTTGATCCTAGGGTGGAGAATGGGAGTTTTAGAAGGTTCCCACCTCCTTACTATTACTAATATTTTCCATAGTATTCTAGAATATTCCATAATTCTCTGCACTACCTATATTCTACTAGCATTTTCTATACTTCTCTACAAGTCTTTACATGTATCTACATTTCTATAAATTTTTCTACAAAGACAAAGAGAATGCCCATAAGAGGCTTGTCAAAATGCCCAAGTCGTGACATTCTCCCCTATCTATAATGTCGATGTCCTCGTCGAGCTGGGCTTGTGGAACTCCTTGGTGTGCTCCTCAAATTGCCAAAGTGATTTTTTTGGCTCCTTACTTGCCTTGCTCTCAAGTAGTCCCTTCCATTTTACCAAGTACTCATGACTTGGATGGTTGTCCCTTCTACGAACCACACAATTGGCTAAGATAGACTCCACATCCTTATCATAAGCATCGATGACTCCCATGGGTGCTCTCTTGGACTTCCCCTTTGAAGGGTCTTCTTTGTCTTCATGATATGACTTTGAGTGGCTTACATAGAAGACCGGATGTAGCTTGAGTGTGCGTGGCAACTCTACCTTATATGAAGCTTTGCATACCTTCTTTATGACAAGAAAAGGTCCTTCATATCTCCTCACAAGTCCCCTATGCAGAGACCGAGTATACTTATGTTGTGAAGGTAGCATCTTGATGAGCACGTGATTTCCAATGTTGTATTCCACGTGTCTTTTCTTCATGTCCTCCCACTTCTTCATCTTCTTGGTTGCCTTATGAAGATAGGACCTTGCTAAGTCCACTTGTTCATGCTAACCCTTGGTAACCTTGAATACAGATGGACTCCTCCTTTTGTAGCTTGTGACGAGTGTGTGAGGAGTCAAAGGTTGTTGCCCATTACTAGCTTGAATGGACTTCGGTTGGTGGATTTGTTTCTTTGCAAGTTGTAGGAGAATTGGGCCATGCTAAGTAGCTTTGCCCAATCTTGTTAGTTGGCACTTACAAATTGTCTTAAGTAGAACTCCAATAATCTATTGACTCTTTTGATTTGCCCATTGGTTTTTGGATGGAAGCTCGTTGAGAAGTGGAGTGCTAAACCCATAAGCTTGAATAACTCAGTCCAAAAACTCCCAATAAAGCACGAGTCTAGGTCACTAATAATCGATTGTGGCAAGCCTCAGTATTTCACCACATGCTTGAAGAAAGGCCTCGCGGTATCCTTGAAAGAATATTCTTTAGATGCGGCAATGAAGGTTGCATATTTGGAAAACCTATCCACCACCACAATGATAGTGCCACAACCTTCGAACTTAGGTAAGCTTACTATGAAATCCATACTTATGCTTTCCTATGGCCTTCCGGGTGTGGGTAATGATTCCAATAACACAGCGAGATACTTATGCTCAACCTTGTTTGCATGTCTCTATGTATTGCTCCATTTCATCCCTCATTTTTAGGCCAATAGTATGTTGTCTCCAATAAGGCTCAAGTGCTCCTTTGCCCTGGATGGCTCACCCATAGAGTGTCGTGGCATTCATTGATGAGATTCTTCCTTAAGCTTCCCCATCTGGGCATGTATAAGCGATGCCCTTTGGTATAGAGAAGGCCATCTTCTTCCTAAAATCTCTTAGTCTTCCTATCCGTGGCTAAGCATTGAAGTTGCCTTGCAACCATATTGTGCTCCATGCCCTACTTTATTAAGTTGAGTATTTTTTTTAGATACTGGTCACGAAAGCTAACTCAACCGTTCTACTAAACACATCTGCCACAATGTTGGTTGTCCCAGGCTTATACTCAAGCTTATAATCAAACTCGGCAAGAAAATCTTGCCAACAGGTTTGCTTAGGACTTAGCTTCTTTCGGGTTTGGAAATAACTTGGAGCGATGTTATCTGTCTTTACTACAAACTTGGAATCAAGCAAGTAGTGCTTCCAAGTGCGCAAGCAATGGATAATGGTCATTTTCTTCTTCACTTGAACAGTATAACTCCTCTCAGCATCATTGAGCTTACGATTCTTGTAGGTGATAGGATGCCTATCTTGCATCAAAACTCCTTCTATAATAAATTCAGAGGAATTAGTGTGTACTTAAATGGTTTGGAGCAATCAGGCAATCCTAAAATAGGTTCCTTCATGATTGCATCTTTTAAACTCATGAAAGATTGTTGGAATTGCTCATCCCACTCCCATGTCTTGCCCTTGTTGATGTCGCAGAGTATCCTGTGATGAACCGCCTATAGTAGTTAATAAAACCAAGAACATATCGAAGCTCACTCACCTTGGTTGGAGGCTCCCATTCTTGAATAGCCTTCACCTTTGCTTCATCCATATATAGCTTGCCATCCTTGATCTTGTGGCTAAGGAAATAGACTTCTTGTGTGGCAAACAAGCACTTCTATTTCTTCGTGTATAACTAATTTTCCTTGAGAACTTTGAACACAACTCTTAGGTGGTCAATGTGCTCCTTGAGTGTATTGTTATCAATGAATATGTCATCCAAATATAACACCACAAAGTGATCTAAGTATCGATAAAAATCTTTTTCATGAGAGTACAAGATGTTATCGGTGCATTAGTAAGACCAAAGGGCGTGACTAAAAAATAGTAGGCTCTATAGCGTGTTACGTATGTAGTCTTTGGCTCATCACCTTCCGCAATCCTTACTTGATAATATCCTAACCTCAAGTCAAGCTTGATGAAGTATCTTGCTCCTCCAAGTTGGTTGAATAAGTTGGCTATTAACAATATAGGGTATTTATTCTTGATGGTTACCTTATTTAGTGCCCTATAGTCAATGTATAGATGTAGGGAGCCATCATACTTCTTTTGGAATAAGACAGGTGCTCCAAATGGTGCCTTTGAAGGTTGGATGAATCCTGCGTCAAGTAGCTCTTTGAGTTGTTTCCTTAACTCTTCTAACTCTGACAGAGACATACAATATGGCACCATTGTGGGTGGTTTGGCACCAGGTTCCAACTCAATCTTATGATCCACCTCCCTCCTTGGTGGAAGTCTCTTTGGTAGCATAGGTGGCATAACATATTTGAAATCTTCCAAGACTTATGTAACCTCCCTTGGTATATCCTTGGAATGACTTTTTTTTTCACAAAAAGTGGCAAGGTACGTGATGTCTCCCTTCTTAAGGCCCTTCTGCACTTGTAAAACCAAAAGTTGGTTGACATTGGTGCTAAGCTTGGCCACGGTTGGAATCATGCTTAGTCCTCCCTCTATTATACAAACCGAGTTGTAACGAGGTAGAGGGATGGCATTGAATTTTCTTAAGAATTCCATACTTAGCAAAATTGTAAAAGTCATCTAAAGGAATAATAGAGAAGTTGATCTTACCTTGCCATGTTAAAACACTACCATGTCTCGAGCCACACCTTCCAAAGATTTAGCCTTGACATTGATCGTCTTGAGCCACCCTAGCCCATCTTTTTATTTGAGGCCAAACCTTATGACCTCTTCCTTCTGGATGAAGTTATGGGATGCACCAGTGTCAATCATAACTTGTACATCCTTGCCATTTATGCAAGCTGCCATATACATGAGTGACTGGTCCCTTTGATTAGAAACAGTGACAGGGTTGGCCTTTAATGAGATGAGCAATTGTAAGCAACCCATATATGTTTGTTCTTGGTTCTCCTTCTCCTCGAGTATAGCAATAAGGGCCTTTCTCTTTGGATAATCCTATGCCCAATGTAGATCATCACAAAGGAAGCACTTATTTTTTGGCTTCATTTCCTTGCTTCCCTTCTTTGTATTATTACTTGGTGGTGGCCTCTTAGATGGCTCCTTACTTTATGTGGCTTTTTGGAACTTAGCTCCCCCACCTTTGTTATCACTAAATTTTGGTTTAGGGTTAGAGGACTCACCTCGCCTAAACTCCATGAGTGTCTTCAAAGTGGTGAGAGCAGAAGAGATGTCTTGTACCCCACGGCATAAAAGCTCTTGATATGCCCACGGTTGTAGTCCATTTATGAAATTGAAGAGAATGTCCTCCTTACTCATGTTTGGCATTTGAAGCATTAGGCCGGAGAACTCCTCCACCTACCCACAAATGGAGAGGGAGTGCTTCAATACCTTCATATGTTTTCTAGCTTGGTGCATCACATTCTAAGGATAGAATTGTTTCTTTAATTCATTTCTTAGTTCTTCCCAAGAGCTGATAGAGCAAGAGCCTTTCTTCATTTCTTCATGCTTTATACGACACCAAATAGTCCCAAGGTTAGAAAAGTAGAGGGTTGTGGTATTTACCTTTTTTTTTTCATCTTGAAGATTCGACACATCGAAGTAGCATTCCATTTGCCAAATAAACTTGTCTAACTCCTTGGCATCCCTTTTACCACTAAACTCCTTGGGCTTAGGGACATCCACCCTTAGAGTGGTGACAATTTGTGTTGTGGAAATGGTGCCACTAGTGGCCACCCACTTCTATAAAATCACGTCCTTACGTGTCTCCTCTAAACCTCACTTGAACTTATCCACTTGAGCTTGTAAAAGGGACAAGGTTTCAAGCACCTTTGCTTGAAATGTAGCATTCTTTTGACACCAATGCTGGCCTTGTGGATGCTTTGCATGCTTCCTCGAAGCTCCTCCCCTTGGTTATCGACATGACCATCAAGCTCCTCCATTTTTTACTCCATAAGATTAAGACACTCCTTAGCGTCGACTATAACCAACACCACCTATGCTATAGTGGTCTCTATGGAAGCAAGAACGTCGCGAGACTTAGAGCATACATATGCCATTCTTAGCACCACGGGCTCCTCCTCCCTTTCCCTCACCTTTTCCAACACGATGTCTAATGAAGACATATTGCCAACCTTTCAAGAACATAGGCTCTGATACCACTTATCATGGACTTGCTAGAAACCTCTCAAGACTGTACGATCTTAGTTGTTTTTCTTAATCCTTGGTGAGCGACTAAGTAAGCCTTAAGCCAAAATGGAAGAGAAAGTTTGCATAAAACAAGAATTTATATTATTTAAAGGAGAAGAGTATTACAAGCTTTTAATGATGTTACAAATAAGGGACCTTTGCCTATTTATAGACTTTAAGGGTCTGATCCAATGGTTATTATGCATTTGATTCTAGGGTGGAGAATGAGAATTCTAGAAAGTTCCCACCTCCTTACTATTACCTAGTATTTTCCATAGTATTCTATGAAGTAAATCACACGTTAGTATAGAAATTACTTATAATACAAGATATACACAAGAAGGGGGTTGAATTGTGTATTCTTTTCGCGAATACAAATTCTTTGTATTTCTGATAAGAACTTCTCTG
>JANZXP010082597.1:0-27969 GCA_027576715.1 Erythroxylum flavicans
AAAACAGTGTTTGCCTTTCTTCCCTACTCTGTTACATTTCAATTTTGATTATTTATTTTGTGTGTTCTAATTCTTTGTTTTTTATAGCACTTTACGGAAAAAGTTTAAACGATCTATTCAACCCCCTTCTAGATTGTCTTCAAAATAATGCAAAGATTTATTGATTTTAGCAAAGATCTTGATAGATTATTTTAGCATCCCTTCCCTCCAAGTCCTTTGGTTATCTCCATTGACTACATAATTGTAAAGCCGGACTAGTAATAGGAGATCATATACGAATCCCAATAGTTTAAGTTAAATCAAAGCACATTTAATTTCAGGTAGATGCGAAAATCATCTACCAGGTCTGGTTAAGCTTCCTAGTAATCATATCCTCAGAACCATCACCAACAGGAGTTCCGAGTACACGTATCAAAAGTACCTCACTCATATGTACAATCATTTTACCTATCTTTATCATCCAGAATCACCATTTCTTTTGCCTAAGAGTTCTAGAAGATCATACCATCTATCCAGGTATACATCAGTCTTAAGACATCTCTGCTTTCACATGGACAGAATTGTGGACATACACTTGTTATAACGGTGATCGAAATAGGTTGCTCATAGAGTGATGAGTCAATCTTTTCTCTTCACAATTCATAAACTTTAAATGTATGAAAATTAGTTGTTATAAAGACAGCAACCTAGAAAAGAGAGACTTGCTTGAGTTGAAACTTCAGTTCTCCAAGAAAAACTTTTCTTTTCTTCTTCTAAGATTTCTCAGCAGTCTGCGCACAATAGTCAGATACATAAATTGCAAAAAATGTTGATATTAGTCAAAAACTTGCATGATATAGGCCTTTCCACTCTCTGGCCTCGAAATCTTGTAACATAACAGAGACAGTAGACTTGGGACCGCCATATGTTGCAGAGATTTCGAAAACGGCTTTACCTTATAAAAACTACAACTTTGGCAGAACAATTCGGGGATTCCAGAAGTTTCCCATGAGAAGAAGATATGAGAGAAGATTTAGGTGTCTTTAACGAACTAGTTGGGCTTCCATGGAAAGAAAAGATTCGAATTTAGAAAGAGAAATAGAGAAACAGAGCCTATGAAGAGATGAAATGTGGACGAGGTAAAACGATAATTTAAAAGGAGTTGACCGTTGATAGTCGTAAGGTTTTATAAAGTTTGGGCTCCTTAGCTTGGATTTTTATTTTTTTATTAGAACATCAAAATAAAAATTCATAACTTTTCTGGTAGGACAAATCGCAATAATAATCTCGTGCATAGTCACACACTTTAACCATGAAAAATAAAGAAGAAACGACACAAAGATTTAACGAGGTTCGGCTATTGATGCCTATATCTTTGGGTAAGAACAGAGAGAGAATTTTTACTATGAAGAAAAACCATTACAATAGAATCCAATATATCTTGATTTTATTGTGTGTCCCAAACCAAACCGGTCTAACCGAACAGGTCCATACTGTTGGGGGGCTTCGGCCTCCCTGCAACCTCCCCTTGAAATCAGTGATGGGCTACAGGTTCCAACACAGATTTTCGTTTTTTCTCCAATTCGGGTTGCACCATGAGCTTATCGGGTCAAGTTATCATTCGGATCTACCAAATTTCAAGACAAAATAACAACAGTTCTTTTAAACAAAAAAAATCATACCTTTTTTTAATGTTTTAAAAATCTAACGGAAGTTTAACCGGTAAGATAAGAATTTTAAGGTTTAAAATGTTCAATCTATATAAGACCTTTATAAAACTGGTTAAAAATTGAATAATATCAAATAATTTAAAATATGATTGAAGAAGATCGTTCTTATTCGTTGAAGAATTTGAAGTTTAACTAAAAACGAAAACTGTTAAAGGAAAATTAATTAGTTTATTTTTGTTTATAAAAACTTATTATTTAATAAATACTAACGAATCACTTAATAAATTGATCGATTTTAATAACAAAAATTATTAAAATAAACTGAATTGAAAAATTCAATATCGAACAAAACAATTGATCAGTTCAAAATTTTTATTGTTAAATTGAACAAACCAGTTTAGTTTTTTAATCATCGCTTTTTCATGTTTTGGATTAATTCTCTTTTTATATCATTTATTAGTAAAGGTTTGATTTTTTTATATTAAGAGAATCCAAATTGTTATTTTTTATTATATACATAAATATTAATCTCTATATTAAGAAAAATTATTTAATTGTTAATAATTTAAAGTGATAAATTCAATCCAACATCTATTAACAAACTCTCACACTTGTTATTAAATATTTAAACTCATCTGAAGTACTCAAAATAAAGATTTAGAGTCATATAGTTATTACTTATTACTTACATGTCTATGATCTCAGCATTATTCTAAATTATAATATGATAATTTGTTGTTACAAAATTAATTGCTTAATTTCTAATAAACATAAATAAAATTATATTAATTTGTCTATTTAATATTTACTATTAATAATTCTTTCGACTAATGTTTTAAAATCTATACTGGAAGTTAAACTGGTAAGAAAAGAGATTTAAGGTTTAACTAGTATTAGACTGTCATAGACTTTCTAACGATTGACAAAATTAAAGAATTTAAAATATGATTGAAAGATATTGTCATTACTCGTTGTAGAATTTGAAGTTTAATTGAAAAAAAGAGATGGTTAAATAAAAATTAACTGATTTAATTTCAGTTTATAAGAACTTATTAATTAATAAAAACTGACCAATTAATTAATAAATTGATTATTTTTTAATAACAAGAGTTGTTAAAATAAATTAAACCGACAAGTTAAATAGTTAAAAATTTTTACGGTTTAAACCGGTCGAACCGATTAAATTTTTTAATCATTACTTTCAGCCCTATCTCCGTTAGTTTAATGAGCACAAGACCATTGACATTAGATCAATAGTCTAAGCATTCTTCCAAACATTACAAATATGGATTCATATGTTATATGATCATTATATCTTAGTCTTATCGTCAGACCTCCAGAAGTATATATATATATTTTACTTGTGTTTTAATTAGATGATGAAAATATTTGGTGAATTATTGAACCATAGGTTTATTTTTTTATTAGATATATCTGTACGATTGTAAGTTAGGATAGTGCTCCCCTGAATTGCTTTTGGCTTGGGTTGATCGGGCTACTATAGCCCGGGGCTGACCCGGCTCATTGGTATTCTGAATTATTGTTAATTATTCTTTCATGTTTATTAAATTTGAAAATTTAAGAAAATGAGAAAAATAATATAATTTACATAGATTCAACAATAAAAAAATAATATAATTTACATAGATTCAACAATATCTTTTTTCAGAATTTTTTAATTTAATAATAACTTTGCAAAGTTTTTAATTTAATAAGACCCTTTTAAATTTACTAATATATGAATATCTATATGGTATTTAACAATGTTTTAAAAACCGGACCGAAAGTTAAATCGATAAGACAAGAGATTTAACGCTTAAAAGGTTCAACCGTTATTAGATCATTATAAAATCAGGTAGAGATTAAATAAAATTAAAGAATTTGAAAAATAAATGAAAGAAATTGTCCTTATTTAAACGAACAATTGATTTATTTTAATTTATAAAAACTTATTAATTTACAAAATTTGATCGATTACTTAATAAATTATTCAATTTTTAACAATAAGAGCTATTAAAATAAATTGAATCGAAAAGTTAAAAACTATACTAGAAAGTTTGACAATAAAATTTTTTATGATTGCACCAATCGAATTGGATGAGGTTTTTTAATCATTAGTATTTGGTAGACATGTCATATAAGCAATATATATATTTATATATAAAAATTTTTAAAAATTAATCACTAAATTGAAAATTTTAAACAGTTTTGATAATAAATTGAAAATTTTTCAAAAAATTAAATATTTTTAAATATCTGATCCTGCAATTTATATTAGTTGGAGTCATTATTTCTTTAAATACACTAATTTTTAATGATATAATATTTAACTAATCAATTTAGAATCTACTAATAATACCAATCATTAAGGTGGATGTAATGAAAGGCTTGATTGATTCTTACATACAATTAAGTACTGGAAATCAACCCTTAGGATCAATTACTGAGTTTTAAGTTTCAATTCAACTCATTACTAGCCAAAAATAACATTAAGTAGTTTATAAAAAATAGACCCACCTATTTGATATTAATTAAGGTAAAAGACATATACTCATTTAGTTTAAAATTTTTTAGAAAAACTCTTTAATCTTTAAATTTTTAGAAAAAACTCGTTTTAATGTTCAAAATTTTGAAAATATTTCTCTCAACATCATTTAAAACATAAAGAAAAAAATATACAATATGAATCAAACGTAAACTAATCAAATGTCACTAATATAATAATCCAACTTGGTTCTTAAACTCAAATGAATTCAATTCAATTTAAATTTAATTAATATTTTAGAATAATTATAATAAATTATTAATTTTAGTTAAATTAATTAGTTTAAATCGAGTTTAAGAAATATGTTAAATCGTCGTGTAAATAGCATTTAATTAGTATATGTTTTTATTCATTTTACATATATTTTATTATTATGTTTTAATTGAACTATAAGAGAAAATCAATGACTTTTTTGAAAAAATAAAATTGAAAGAATTTTTTAAAATTTAAAAAATAAAAGATTTTTTTTTAAAAATTTCTTAAACTACAAAAGAAGTTTGTATCTTTTATCGTATTATCTGATATTTAAAAAATCGGACCAGAAGTTAAACTGGTAAAACAAAATGTTTAAGATTTAAAAAGTTCATCCTATACTAGGCTGTTATAAAATCGGTTAAAGAATAAATAAATTAATAAATTTACAATTGTTAAATAAAAAAATTGATTTATAAAATTTATTAATTTATAAAACTGACGAATTAATTAATAAAATTATCAATTTTTAATAATAAGAATTATTAAAATAAATCAAATCAAAAAATTAAAAACTAAAAAAAAAATCAGCCGATTCAAAACTTTTATGATCGAAGACGAAGTTTTTAATCAATAAGAATGCCCACTTAAACATTACAGCAATCCGACGGTCCAAAAGAATTAATTAATTTCCGTCTGGTGTTTCATTTCCTTGAACTAATCTGAATATTAAAATAATTATTGCATTCCTTATCTACTTTAATTTTTAATTTCATTTCCGAATATTAAAATCGCTATTTCATTCCTGTGAAACACACAGGCCATTAAGAGTATGCCGTTTGAGGTTTAAACAAAAAGTTAACCTGAGCCGTTACTCTCCGTTATCCGATATACAAAAGGCCTGGAAGAAACGTGTAAAGCATTAGAATTGGAAACTCTGAAGTAACGGCAGTTAACGGCGACGGTCGGCGCTATTGTATTCGTTACATATGAATCGACCGTCGCTCTGTACGTTATATTTATTTTCTTCTCCTCTCTGTTTCAACGGGCGAGAATTTTCGAAGCTAAAGCACTTCGCTTTCGTGTGAATTCTGGAAAAGCGCTTTGTTTTTCTGTTTTTTGGCTCAAAAGGGTGTGTGTTTCTGCTCTTTTTCGATGAGCTCGACTTCAATTCCCGCCACTTCCGTACAAGTAGAGGTAAGTTTGTGTCGACTTTCAGAAATAGAAAGTCGTGGTTTTCTCAGAGAAAGTTGCACCAGTCTCATGCTTCTTATGCGTTTAAACTGATTTGATCATGGAACCCGTGTTTTATTGAGCCTTAAGTAGCTCTGATTTGGTAAAGATTTCAGCTTTGTTGATCATAAACCCTAGAATTATATCTCGTTTTCTGATTTAGATGGGGTTTTTTTTGATCTAGTTGTTGATTTTAAGATCTGGGTTTTGTTTGTTTTTCCCTTGTTTGTTTACGAATCGATGTATGTGTCAAAAAAGTTGTGGTCTTAGGGTTACAACGGTCACTTACTCATTTGGTTGTATTGATTTGTTTGTTTGATTTATTTGTATTCCTTTGTTGATTAGGATTTTGGTTTTTGGAGATGACTGTAGAAGGAGGAGATGGATGAGGTGAAGATAGAGGAACGGTGCCTTGAAAATAAGCAACTGACGGCTGCCTCAAGCTCTTCTATATCTGAAGGTAGTAGCAGCGCAATTGTCAAGTCTCCGGGTGTATCTAGTCCAGCCACAGCATCACCAACTAATAGGTTGCTATCAGTTAAAAATTTTCACACTTTGAACAGTTAGTGCTGTATAGATATACCTTTATTTTGTTTATGGCTTGGCATTTATCAAACTTGTATTGGATTTTAATATGCCATCGATACTTTTTCTTTCTTATGCATTATGCATGATGTTACCTTATATGGTTTTTGTTTGAGATAAATATACAATTGGTTTTTGCAGGAGAACCACTGGACCAATTAGGCGTGCAAAAGGTGGTTGGACTCCTGAGGAGGTTAGTGGTTTAAAACGGAGATCCTCAATCATTTATTGCTTTCTAACACGAGAGAAGCTTTTCTTTTACGCTTGCCTGTTACTCACTGGTTTATTTGAATCGAGCTTGATCCACCTCATTCTCTTTTGATGTTATGCAAAATATGTTGATTTTTTAAAAATGTTGTTTGTCCTTGAGATTAAAAACTATATATTCCACAATTATGTGGATCAGCAATAATTTGAAAATTTTCTTTGTATACACGCGACATTTTTGTAATATTAATGCACTTATGGTCATCTATTCTCATTGGCTGCTGCTGTTAAGTTAATTTGATTTTTGTTACTAAAATCTCATTTATTTCATTACAGGATGAAACATTGAGAAATGCAGTTGCAACTTTTAAGGGGAAGAGTTGGAAGAAAATAGGTTTCTCTTTTTCATCTAAAGTGCATTTTCTATTATTTTGTAACTTTGCTTTAGTTGTTGGATCGTGGAGATGAATCTTTTGAAACATGTAACTTGGAGACGATTTTGTTTGTGAACTATACAAATATATTTCACGACTGTTAGCAAGTCTTTTCTGGTTTGTTGCTTCTTGTTAGTTGAAGAGATTAGTACCATGTGTTTGGAGGGAAAATCATCAACTCGTGATGCTACATAAGGTGTAGCTCCAATGGACGGAGTATGATGAGGATTTTGACCATTTCTTCCCTAAGATATATTTTGTTTGGTGATATGCTATGGCAAATTATGATGTTTCCATATCATGTGCATTCGTATCTCTCCAGCTGGTAGAAAATATAGTTAAAAGCTCACTTTAATTAAATGATGAACAAGAAATCTGACTTGTAGTTTTAGGAGCCCAAAGTTATCTTGCATCCGGGAGAAGAGAATACTGTGTTTATCTTAAATAAGAAAAGATATTGCAACATATTCCTGGGATGATGTAGAAGATGCATGTTTTTTTCTGTCGGCAATATTAATTAACTTGTATTTTCTTGTAAATATATTACCATAAACATTTGGTTGATCTTAAATTTGTCGTGCATGTATGCAGCTGAGTTTTTTCCTGATAGATCAGAAGTACAATGTCTGCATCGATGGCAGAAGGTTCTTAATCCTGAACTTGTCAAAGGACCATGGACTCAAGAGGTTGGTGCCTTGTCCCACCCCCTTAATGTAAATTTTTGTTTACTTAGGCTATGTTTAAAATTGAAAACTGAGTTGTTTCTTGATCTTCAGGAGGATGATAAAATAATTGGACTGGTGGCAAAGTATGGACCCACAAAATGGTCTGTTATTGCAAAATCTTTGCCTGGTCGCATAGGGAAACAATGCCGAGAAAGGTAATTTTATAAATAAATACGATATTTTCTGTTCTATGAAAATTATTCTATTCACTGAACATTATCCTTCTTCTGTTCCTTAGTTGATATGGTTCTAGAACTGTTGAAAGTTTTGTGGAACTGATAATTCTTCTTTTTGCCTTGGGTAGGTGGCACAATCATTTGAATCCAGATATAAAGAAAGAGGCCTGGACATTAGAGGAGGAACTGTTACTCATGAATGCCCATCGGATGCACGGAAATAAATGGGCTGAAATAGCTAAAGCCTTACCTGGAAGGTACTCAAATTGCATAATTTGTCTTTAAGGAATTTGGTTTCTAAACTGAGTTATCATACAAGATCTCAACTTGGATTTTCTATCATTAGTGAAATTCTGATTTCGGAACTGTCTTGGCTGTTGCAATCGGGTTAACTTTGCTAAGTAAGGAGAGATTTCTGTTGCTTTTTCCTGGAAGCTAAATTTGAATTTGACTGATCTTTTCTTTACACAGGACTGATAACTCCATAAAGAATCATTGGAATAGTTCCTTGAAGAAAAAATTGGACTTCTATTTAGCAACTGGAAAGCTTCCTCCCGTTCCCAAAAATGGTGTCCAAAATGGTATCCAAAATGGGAAAAAGGATATGTTTAAACCTGCCTTGATGAAAACAACTAGAGAATCAGATTCTGCTGCGCAAGCTTCATCAGGAACTACTGATGGTTATAAGCTAGAAAATGATGTCAAAGATTCAACTCAGCTGCCAGATATGGCAGCTTCATCCAGTGGACTTCCAAATGAGTCTGCTGATTCTGAAGGGACTGAATGTAAAGCTTGGTCATCTCCTGTGGGTCCTTGCTACTGCCAATCAGAATTGCTGCAAAAATGTCAAAATTGTGAAGACAGTCATGAGATTGGGGAAGGCAAAGTCATGTCTGCACAGCACCTAGAGACTCCACATTATGGGTCATTATGTTATGAACCACCACAATTAGAAACTTGTGTAGCACCAACATCGGATCATTCAAATGGCTATCCTGCTCAGAGTGAGTACAACTCTACACCAGTTTCATCTCCTGTTAGTTTCTACACTCCACCTTGTAGGAAGATTAGTAATTTAAATGCGCAAAGCCCAGAATCCATATTAAGATTAGCAGCTAAAAGCTATCCCAACACTCCTTCCATATTTCGGAAGAGAAGGAATGTACCTGAAGTGCCTGATATTCCAAGTAAGATCGGAAAAGTCGGTCAACAAATGATTGAGGGCAGCTTTCATGTTTCTGATGACAATGAAAGGCCCCAGAAAGCTTCAAACAGAACTGGGGTTCAAGATCAAAGTTTTGATGAGGTACCTAACAGCAAGGCGTTCAATGCGTCTCCTCCCTATCGATTAAGATCGAAAAGAACTGCTGTCTTCAAGTCTGTGGAGAGGCAACTTGCTTTTACTTTAGACAAGGAGAAGCATAATGGTACTAAACCAGAAGGAACATCTTTGAAGCAGCTTCTTCTTGTTGATAATCAGAGATAACACTCTGGGAGATGCACTTTTTGATCCTTTGGTTGGGTTGACTAAATTTACTGTGTCTTCCATTCCAAAGGGACTTGCACACCCCTTGTTTACGGTATACTCTGGCGGTTCTTTTTATCATCATACAATAATCAGCTGGTGCGTTCGTGTAGAATAAATAGATCTTAGACAACAGACTGCTTGTTGAGAAAAATATCAAGTGTAAAACTTTTGTACAGATAGAGAAAATTTCTTAGAAGTCTTTATCTTTTGAACTTGTTTATTCTGAATTTCACACCCTTTTTCGTTGTTCTATTATTACTATTTTACCAATTACCAAACTCCTGAACCTCTATATGTGTTAGAATTTTGAACAACATGCAAAATAGCAAAAAGGGCATACAAAACATCCAATGTTTGAGAGACAGCACTGAGTTATTTAAACCTTCAATTTTAGCAACATTAAACGTATCCTTTTTAATTTTTAATCCCTTTTTATCATTTTTATTTAATTAAAATTTTAGACCTTTCCATAAAGAGTAGGAGAAAAGTAATAGCAATGTTACAAATATTGTATTAGAATTAATAATAAGAATGTAAACATAGATTAAGGCAACACAACAATAGCTAATCACATTCTCGATGAAATGTGAAGTTTAAGGTGGTCTAATATTACGTTAGCTTTATTCCTATATAATAAAGAAGTTGTTTTCGATACACTCGCATATAGTGCAAATTAAGGCAATGGACTTAATCAGGTTATATAATCAACCAGGCACAGGTCATATATTACATACTCAAGCAAGACTCTAGGTTGTTCATCTCTAAGCTAGAGCTTAACAACACTGGTCGAATTGATTTATATTTCAGTATGAGCTAATGTTGAAGATCCATGCATCGCCTTCCATTTTGTGCTTGATTTCCGGGCACCAAGTCACCATTTCAGGATAGTTATCAGGAGCACGGGTAACGCTAAAACATGCTTTCTACTAATTGGAAGTAAGGTTGTGAACTTTTGAATCTTTTCAAGCTCCATGCATCAACAAGATTTAAGACATTCCATGCTGTTTTGGTCAAATAGTAGATCTTTAATTGATTCCAGGGAAAGAACCTTGGAGCTCCAATTATTAATTAGAAGTTTAAGGTCCCCATGTGATGGTTTAGTAGACAAGAGACATGAACGCCAACATAGGTAGGTGAGCATGCTTGAAGCCTGTGAGATTGGAAAGCCATAGAGCTTGGTGAGCGGCACTTTTGGATGGATACAGTTCGCTTTTCAGCTTCCTAGCATTCAGTTCTAAGAGTTTACTGAAAAATAAAAATAGCCAACACAAATAAAAATCCATTTTAAATTTTATAAAAAATGAACTCCCTGTTGAAATTTAATTTTATACTATAACTAGAATTAAACATTTCAATTCTATTTATTAAAATTAACATCAAAATAATTTTTAGACTATTTTAAGAAGTATCTTTATATTTAAAAAAATCTAATCCTTTAGTTTTTTAAATTTACAAATTTAACTAAATATTTGTCAGCGTACTATCCTACAATCTAATTGAATACAAAATAATAATAATAATAATAATAATAATAATAATAATAATAATAATAATAATACGAAATTCAAATACATTGGACAATAGCAACCCCAAAACTTCTTCCCTATCCTCCAAAACTAAAAAGAAAAAATAAAATCCAAAAACTGCTACATTTATAAGGATGAGATATATACAACATTTACATTATTAAAAATTAAAAATGTTTACCAATTCCCTTTAACCCAAGGCAACAAAATAACCCAAGGCATGGCAAGGGAAGCACAGTCCAGAGAAGAGAATCAACAACAAACAGAAAATGAATGAGAGAAGAAGGCAGAAGGTTAAAAAAAAAAAAAAAAAAACCTTTTCTTTTACACTGCCCTTGTCTTGCATCATCATTTCAATGATCGAAGCAGCAATACCAAAGCTTGAGAGGTGTCCATGACTACGAACATGACCCCATCTACAGTATTAGCTTAAGGAGAGGATAAAAACAAACTCCCTGCAAAAATGTCGTTACCAAATGGGGTCAGTTTCTTGTTATATTTGGGTTCAAAAGCACATGTTTTCATATGTCAAGTGCTGGTCAAGGGCTCCATGTGTCCATCTGTTTTAACACTGTTACGTTTATACTAATGAAGCTTCCTGCAAGTAAGTAAAATACAGATTAAGGAAAAATACAGACTAAGGAACCTACAAGTCTGTAACTTTAATTGTTCTACAGAGACCTTTTCACGTCGATAACGCTTCTGTTATTCTTCAGGTAAGTAAAATAAAAACTGGGGAACCTAGAAGTCTGTGACTTTAATTGTTCTACAGAGACCTTTTCAGGTCGATGACGATTCTGTTATTTATTACGTGTGACTAATCATGTTGAGCAAAGTACTTGCCTTTACCCTTGACATCGCAATTCGCACGCTCTAAATTTGGCTTTTGGAGACCATCATACACCCAGATAACAAAAGAGAAGTAACGAACCCAAGCAAGCTTCTTAACCCGCTATGATAAATCCACACCTTACTTCTGGATCCTTGGTAGCTCCCACCCGTTTCAGGTAAGAACAGTTGAAGAATAACAGAAGCATCCGCGCCTTAATTACCATTCTGCTTGATAATCCATCACTTTCTAAGGAAAATCAAAGTTCAGATGAATTATTTGGCACTATACTCTTAAATGATAAAATACAAGCTCATGGAACCTTTACAGAACTTAACAATCACCTACTCAATTACATCAAGAAGAAAGATCCAACAGTTGTTTGTCCAAGAACCTTAGAGCTTCGATCTAGCCCATGAGAAGCAACCTAACATGAACAGTTGCTATGTTAATGAAACTGTCAAAAATGGTGATAAATATAGGAACATAATAAAACTTTAGATAGAGACCATAAAATTTATGCAAGTGGCACAATCTCAATTGCAAAAGCTAATCTTTTTTCCATTAGCATAGGTCCACTGTTAAGCACTCCATACATTTACTTGTTATTCAATTTATCTCTATTGTTCAGGGAAAAAAAATGGTTACAAGAAAGAGAAAACAAAGTTCAGTCTAAACAAACCAGAACCATGGATCTTTATCTTCCTTGTAGTTCTTTTTAGGGAAATATTTTCTGATTGCCGTGACACTAAACATGTGATACTTGTACAACATACAGAAAGCAAGGCTGTGAAGCATTATCTCTCACCATGTAAGTTAGAGCAGCATAGCGCTCCTCATTAAGGTACAGTGGTTTTCCTCTAAGCATTTCATGATCCTGTGAAAAATAACACATTATATATATACATTTATATCCATGCAGTCACGATAGGAAACAATCCATCTTGCAATATCGGCAGCAAGAACAAAAAAATCAATCAGTGCATGTCTGTAGTGAGAGTTTGAGCAATAATTGAGACAAACACAAAAGGACAGTAGCTAAAGCAATGGCTTTATAAAAGGAAATATCTCTATTCTCAGTTGGCTGAGTTCATAAAATGACAATCCTTGAAATTCTTAACCTCAGTATAAGAGCACCAAAAGCAAAAGTGATAACGTGGATGCACGCCATATTGCATCAGAAGTATCATTTCTTTAGGAAGCCCAAATTACCAGGACAGATTAAATAGAAAAGTCTTACTATACTCCTCTACTCCTCTTGGAGGATCAGAAAGCAATTTACCTCTTCACCAAATGCATCCAGGTATAGCGATGGCCAAGGAGCTTGGCGTGCACATCTTTGTAACAGAATTGTAGTTCTCTGCAAGAGGCACAAATAAAATGTATAGTCCACCAGGCAGCAAGAAAATGATAGCTAGAAACACAATGGATACCTTGATCAACAGAAATACACCAGTTCCAGCACCACAGACCATTGCATGACTTTGGCACCCATTATCCCTTTGAACAAAAGCAAATGAGAGGATGTCAAACTACACATAAAAGATTTTGTTAAAAGAAATGTAGTACACCAAGAACAGATGTGCATATCTTGATGATTGCTTGTAATAGGAATGAAAATGGCAGATACGAACCTGCAGCATAACTTCCAGCCAGGAGAACACAATCTACCACAGAGAAGGCACAGAGCAGGGTCATCAAGAACTGTATCACAGTCAACACAATGCTGTTTTATGTACCTGAAAAAAGTAAGTCTCCATAACTGTCGTATCCAATGTCAAGTAGAAATATTTGTAACGTAAATGAAGAACAGCCTCCATGACAAACCTCTGCAGTAGATCCTGGTAAAGGTGAGGTAGCCGCATTAACATGAATGGGACGGCAGGCGTGGGATGCAAAGCACCAGGAAAACTATACATTTCATACTCTTTGCAGAAATGTTTGAACCAGCCATTCGCTACAGATCGAAGCACTTGATCCCTTAGAATGAAATCTAATGGAGGAATCTTGAACATCTTTTCAAGCTCTTGAATTTCATTCAGCTCAATTAGATCACAGGCATTATATACTTTGTCATTGAAGGCACTGGAAATATAATCCGGATCACAAAATGGTGCGGCCACTGAACTGCTCAGTAACTTCCAAAGTAATGCACACCTCCTCAAATAAGGGAAACTCAGTCTACGAATCATATCCTTCATATTAGAAGAGGGATCAACATAGTTTGAAACAAAATATTGTTTGATCCACTCAGATTCACCCAAAATTTTGGAGATGTCAGCAACAAGGGAATCATGAAAACCTAGTTCTTTAATTTCATGCTGCTGTTTTGCAAGAGTGGTGATAGTAGCCTGCATCCAACATAAAGGATTAGGAACCAGGCGATGTAGGTTATTAAGTTAAAAGTAAAGAAAGAACAGAAAAAAGCAGAGAAAGTAACCCATATCACACCTGAATTATGGAAATAGCATAGAACAAATGAATCAGGGACAATAATGATTCCTGGCATGATAAAAAGAGTTCTGGAAGACAAAAGAGAATCCACATCAATGATGAAAAGGCATCATGAGCTAGGATGGGATCAGCTGCTCGATTCCAAAATTGAGTGTCAGGATACGATGGGTCCTTCTCAGCATGTTTCCAAATAGATGACATGTTATCTAGTAAGCATATACACGGAGAATGTCAGAATCTGAGTAAAACTATTCAAATTCAAGACAACCTCCTTATAATCCTATAATTTTCCTCCACAATTACAAACACTTATTTCAGAAGTATTCTCCTCATGAATGTTAGACCAATAGCAGTTATAGGAAACAAATTAGCAGTTGACGTGTCCGAGATTCGGAATGTCAACAAGTTTAATGCACAAGTTGTTTGTGAATGGAATGGTATCTAAAAGCTAAAGCCCTCAGAAAACAGCAAAGATCACAAGAAGAAACCATTGTGAGAGTCAACTCACCTCCATGTCCATCTATGCTGCCAGTATAATTCATAGAATATCCTGTGCAAAGAGAGCCAGCAAAGAGCTGAATCCCTCTAAATCTCTGAAGCAGATGAAGAAAATTTTTACCCCTCACACTTCGTACTGTTTTTAGCAACAAGGATAAAATAAATCCACTAGATGATTTGAGTTCCTCATACAGAGCACTAAGGCTATAGTTTGGGGTCATCTGACAGCGTCCACACCTTGCAGCAATCTCCATTGATACAAGGGAGTACTTAAATGTATCCCACATAATCATGGCAAGATTAACCCGTGAAGATCCCGAGAACTTATCCCACGTGTTTGGAAAATACATTTTAAGGAGCACGCGACAAACTGACTCAAGATTTCGCTCCGTCTTTCCATTAGTATGCCGGGAAAGTCTTTTCAAGACGTCACTTTTTTTAATCATTCTTGCTGCAGATTCCAAGATAGCTAGTCCTTGTTGAACCCAGACAGAATTATATTCTTCACCTGGTACACTTGAAGCCCCAGCAAGATGAGCTGAAGAAACAACTGACATCATGGGCTGTTTGGGAACCTTCCGGAAATCCCCAGACAAAGAAGGCAAGGTAGAATTTGCCAGCCGGCGACATACAGGACAAAGAAATTCTCCCTAGTAAAAACACAGAAAAAAGGAGCAAGAAAGAGAATTAAGAACAAAAATATTCTTCAAGATTGAAAAAGAAAATCTGAACAGCATGAAATAACCAAACAAAAGGCACCTGATCTGGGTCAACGATATGCCCACCTTCGAAAACAATTCTTCTCACATGTCTGCATCAGTACATTGTTGAAAAGCCACTTTATAAATAAAAGTACCAACAAACATCAAAGCATTGGATCATGTTAAGTCAAATATTCATATAGGTAACAGGTACAGCAACAACGTAGTCAAGGAATGTTCAGGATATGCTGAATGTCTGATCCAGCTCAATCTCGCCGATATTTATTTCACTCAACAACTATCAGCAGCATAGAACATAGTGAGACAAATTGTTAACGGCTCAGTAGTACGTCCCACAAGGATGTTTGAATGGTCATAAAAACGTTCAAGTAATGTCATGGAAAAAACAGTTGAAGCACACTTTTACAAAAATGGTTGTCAACACAGCATGTAGATCCAAGTATAGGCAAAGAAACTAATGATTATGCATTCAGACAAGAAAAATTGTTGCAAAAGATACCCAAAGTTTATTAGAGACAAGCTTCAGGATTTATGTCGGCCCATTACCTTTCTCTCAATGATGACAAATAGCGATCTAGACATCTCTGATGCACAGCATGACCACAGGATGATAGATGGATGCCATCACAATTCATAGGACCAAATCCATCGTATGGGAGCTGTGAGGTTGATTCTGTTGATACATTGTCGACAGAATCACTGCCAGAAGCTGAAGTGAGTTCTGCTGACACTCTAGAAAGGGTTGCCATATATTTTCCAATCAATACAGATTCCAGAGGCCCATTCTCTGGGACACCTACTACAGCTTTACATTTCTTATTCTGCTCTTTGCAATCACTAATTAGCAAATTCTTTTGCATCTCCTTCCGAATAGTAAAGTACATATCTTCTTCCAAAGTATCAAAAGAATGTACAGTTGTCAAATTGTCATCCTTATGTGCACAAAATTGTGTATTCTTTAATGAAGGAAATCGAGCCCGAAGAAATTCAATAACAGCATTTACTTCTCCTGCTTGAGCATAATTAGAAAACTCATCAACGGCATTTTGTGCCAACAATGCCAATTGAGTAGGAGATATCCCCCCCAAACCAGCTGGAGTAGGGATCATTCCAACTGCCTTGTTTTTTGGTACACAAATATGATCCTCACTAAACTGTTGAGATTTATACCAAGATGGAGGACTGCTGTCAATGAACCTCAAAATCCTTGATTTCTTGAAGAGCAGCAAAAACATATTTATCGAATTCAGTACATAAGCTGTTATAATCCAACAATAGAACCTACCAATTACCTCAAACAAAAGCAGACACAAAAAGCACTTGTACCTGTAGAAGAATTAAGAAAGACACGGGATTTTTGGAATTTGGATTATGGCAGAGAGAACAAACATCTTGCACAGTCTCTTCCAAATCCTGCTCATCATCAGAATTACTTTCCTCCAATTCATTTTTTGAATCAACTTCTGAAACGGAGTTGATGCTTGACAAAAATTTGGACTGTTCAGCTTTCATTTTAGCCTGCATTTGCAAACAAGTAAACCCAATCACATGCAAATTCATTACTGTGAACGTTCCATTCACCTTGATTTCAGTTAGGCAATAAATTGCGGTAAAATAGGACCAACAGGAATCTAATGTGAAATTACATGTAGCTAATTGTAGGAGAACATAAATGTCAACCAACAATTATCCTTCAGCAGGAAGCAAGCATACATTACTTTCATTGTCCAAAAAAATCAAATCCTATATGCAGTAAAATCTCACCAAAATAGCAGCTTGTCTCTCACGAGCCTTGGCCTTGCGTATCTCAACATCAGATGCTGAACCTGATGCATTTTTTTCACCAGTATGATTGGATTGTGATATATGAATAACTACTTCAGGAGCAAGTGCCTGCAGTTTCATCATGCATTGAGAATCTAGCTCCCCAAACTTCTTCAATAAACTTTCAATTAAAGAAGAAGGGTCACAATTTCCAGCTTCCACAAAGTTTTCTAGACTTTCCTTCCTGTGTATTCTCATTAGAGAGACCAGGAGTGAAAGCAAACTCTGCTCACCAGCCCCATAACTTAACCCCTCATGAATTTCTTCAACAGCAAAAGCAAGCATGGTAGAACAACCTCCATTATAAAATGCAAAATCACCAGATTCCCTGTGCTGAAAACATATGTCTAATGCCAACGAGAGCAAGTGCAATGAAGTTAGAAGAACAACATCAGGAACCCGTGCCTCAGTCAACTTATCAGAGAAAATCGCATAGAATAACACAGATCGTATAAATTTAAGGACCGTTTTACAAGTTGCTAGTCCAGCTAGGGCCTTGAGAGGAGAATAGATCTCTGTCCACCTGGGCACCTGAGTGGTCAATGCTGAGACACCACAGTACCTTGTATATCTTTCTTCTGCAACTTGCAAGTCCCTTGAGTGCCAACGAGGATGATAAAGGTCCAACTCTTTCCAGCATATCCAACGTAGGGAGTACATGCCCTGCAGGGAGCACATAAGGTCAACTTAAGAAAAAACAATAAGGGAACAAAAATTCAAGCCATAAAACAAACCTGTGTGAAGCCAGATGGATTAGAGTATATGGCAACAGCATCCAAAATTTCCTGAAGCTTATCAAGCTTTGCCAGGTCACGAGGTATAGATTTCACCAGCTGACTGCGAGTGGCATCTCCAATAGACAGCTTATGAATCAACTCTCTTCTCAAATTTTCAGCAGCTGTTAGGCCAGAAAATCGCCTTTCTTGGACAATTTGTATGATGAGAGTCAGCATTTCCTGCACCAAAATTGGCTCATACCTGAAAAAACAGATTGTATGCTATGTCTTCAGTAGAACACAATCATACTGATACCCAGCAACTTTAAAAAGCCTACAATTACAAAGCGGATTGCGAGAATCTAGAAACTTTGAACCATGAAATTAATTCAATCAAGTAAAATAAGAGTAATTTAGTGCATTTAGAGATTGATGCAGAAGTAGCATCTGCAAATAGTCACAACCTGACACATGTATACCAGGAAGCTTAGTGTACTCCAGAGTTTTCCCAGAAATTAGACGGTGAAGCAAGTATTTTTCAAAGATGAAGGATGAAGCATGATTCCTATGTGCATATCTTAAAATTCAAAAACGCCACAACTAACTAGTAGAAGTAAGATCTCAAGTCACCATTGAATTTATGAATCAAGACTTGAAAAACATCACCTTCTTTCAGGCATCTAACCAGAAACTGTCACCCTCAACAAAAAAGCAGTACCAGAAACTCATAATAAAATGCACACGTGTGACGGATATGAATGCAACTAAGCAGAAGTAGTAGTTTTCTGGAATGCAATATCAACAACCTAACGCAGGGGGGGAAAAAAAGCAATATCAAGTGTATGTTCATTTACTCATTGGATCTTTCAGGCTTCAGAGACATATAGTCAGTTAGGGCAAAGCGTTCTATGATTCTATTAACATAGAAGTCTGCTGGAGCCAACGCAGCACAACATTGCAAAAGAAAAAGATCCAGTTCTAAACCCTGTTCAGACCTGCAAAAGCGCAAAATAGGAAAACATTGAGAACCAGCAAGTATGGACCCTTAGTCCCCCAACCCTAAAGGACAAACCAAATACAAAGCATGAATACTAACCATCGTACAGTACGGTACCACTCAGATGACAAAATTGCAGCATCACCATTCTTCTTCCACATGCCAGCATGCACTTGGGCACAGAATACCCTGTTACGCAAAGGATGCTCCATAACAAAACCAGAAAACCCACGAGGATGGAAGCTCCCAAGGATATGTGCAAAGAAATCATAATTTGTTGAAGATGGATTGCCAACAGTATTCACATTGGGCAACTCACTGTAACACCTTTTCATTGCTCTTTGAATAAGCAACGAAAGTAATCGATGCAAGGTAATATGTACAGATACATCCTGCGAACTAACATCGTAAATTATATTTGGCCAGTCAGACCAACTTAACAATCTTAAAGTATCTACTTCAGCAGAACCTACTACTTCCATCAAATTGTCAACAGAACTTGCAGAATTAGTCTCACTAGGGACCATTCTTATATGATCCTGCCCTATACCCTTTGAATTCTCAGTTTCAAAATCCATATGAGGTCCACCATGTGGAAACGAAGAACGCTCTTTTTTCTGATCTTCACTTGTGCTAGTGAGTCCACAAAAACCTTTCCTAATCAGGGCATATGTTTTCTTTAAATCTAAAAAGTTGCTAACAGCACTGCCACTAGTACTTGAAGATGATAGAACTCTAGATGCATTATCAACTTCAAGGGAATTTTCAATGGCCCTCAAGCACTCATATGTCAACCATTTAACTGATGAAGGAATCATATCTGACTTAACTTCAACACCAGAAGCAGAAATAGATCCAGTACTCCTTGCTACCGCACTACCTACAGAGCTTTCCTGTGTAAGCCGTCCTACTTTTGCATGTCTTGCATTATCTCCTTCGTCGACATCTTGCTCATGATTGTTAAGGAAAACATCACTGCCTATTTCTGCACTTGCAGAAAATGCTCCATCTACCAAAAGGGAATGAATATTTGCCACAGAGTGACTTAAAACGAAAGGGTAATTGGTGTTTTCATTTTCTTCTTCAATGTGGAGGCCAGTTTCTCTTTTAAGGGGACTCATCCCCTGCAGAAAAGACAAAAGCTTCATCCAAGTTCTCAAAATATCTCTCCGCTCATTGATTATATATTTTGGCACCACAGCGTGGCTCATAGCAAACCTGATATCTTCAACAACACGATGAGTTGTCTCATTAATATTTCCCCACTTGTTAACCTGTAAAGAAAATAACCAGAATTACCATATATTATAGAGATTAAACAGTCATAAGCCTCAACCATGTAAAGATACTACTAAAATTAGCACCCCAGTCACCATCTCCTTACCTAAAAAATTATTATACACTTAAAAAGAAGAGAGGCAATTTGAACAAAGTCAGATGCCAACAACTGTGATTGCAGGTCGATTCAAAATCATCAGCTATACTGATCATAAAAATTGTGAAACTTTAAAGAGTAACTTTGATATTGAATATTATTTAGAAGGGAAGAGAACAAAAATTAATTGGTTATTAGGAAGTATTTGTCTGGTTGAGAGGACAAAGGTAAATCTCCCAACAACTTTGATATCAGGTGAATATAGTATTGAATTTCCAATCCAAACAGAACAAAACAAAGAAGGAAGTACTGGAATAAAAGTAATTCATCTACAATCCTTATGTTCGTATCCAATTCAAATTGATGGGCAACCCTAAATGCACAGAATTAGGAGCCATATTTTGTGTGAAAGAACTTTAAGGCTGAGCTTCGTAAAACCAGAATTTAGGAATAAACAAGCCAATGGTCAAAGACCAAAAGGGCATGGGACAAAACACAAAGGAAACAAGGTTACATAAGAGTGCTGGATTTTAACTTGATGGAACTCCTTTTAAGGTGAAGTTGGTAAAATTATCTTTGAATTTCTTTTCAGTTATGATCCAAAAGAGCTTACATGTATAACTCTTTGCTAGAGATCTCATATTTCCTTCTAGTCAGGAAAAAAGCAAACACTGAGATCCATCAAATAGTAAAAAGTAGATTAATCAACAGAAAGTTCATCTCAGATATTGCCCAAGCCTTCAGAATGTAATCAATGGGTGATTGAAATAAGTTAACAACAATGAGAACAAAATCATCACACATCATCTTTTATATAGCGCGCAGGTTTAACTAGGACATTAAAAACTACTTTGACATGCTATGGGAACAAGGCAAAACCTATGCAGGCAATCTTGTGATCTTTGTAAGCTCAGGAATATTATGAGACAATTGTTTTCTGAGTACGGAGCAAAAGAATATTTTTCCACTCTTTTCAACAACATGATGCAGATATTTATCAGGTTAATGAAACAGTGAAATTAATGTATTGAACTATATAAGTTGGAGAAGGCATGGGGCATTGAAGAAATGTATCAAGACTATAGAGTAGACATGAATGCAAAATCCTGTAACCAGGAGATACCATCATGAAAGAGTAACTAATAAACTATATTGTAAAATCAATAGAAGTCAAAAAATGTTACCTGCAAACGACCATCATCTCCAGCCCGAAAAGCAAATATATCTTCCAAGCACCCCAATAGAACAGCCAAAAGATTCATCTCCTTCACAAGTCGAGGGGTCAAAGTGGGCACTGTGAAGATCTGCACAGAGAATGTAGATAGTAACGGGTGCTTCTTGAGAGCATCTTCAGTCCCTTCTTTTAAGATATCATGTACAACCAACGGATAGTAACTTAAAAACACTTTAGCAAATTCATACTTGAACGTAGGTTCTCCAAGCAATTTGAGGAGCAACTCATGTAGCTTCTTTGTAACATCCCCACTCAAGAACCCCTCAGCTTTAACCAGAATTTCCAACAAACCAACTAAAGAAATCACACTCCTAGAAACAAAACTAAGCAAACTTTCACTATCCTTGCAAAACTCTAAAAGCATTTCAATAACCACAAAAGAAAGCTCATTTGCGACCTTCTTCTGCACTGAGGCCGTTGGCCTCAAATTTTCCTGACAGATAGTTTCTGCCAGCACCAGTTTACTTTTCCAACAATGTAAAATGGCATCAAGAACAGGACCCACAGACTTCACATACTCTTCTGGAAGGGGCTGTATTTGTTCAGCACCTTGATGCTTTGAACAAAACCCCTCCCGTTTCCATGCAGTCACATCCCCACAATCACAGCAACCCCCACCGGTGTAAATGATTGAATAGTCATGATCCTTATGGTTCCCATTCTGGAAACACGGAACGCAAATAGCACAGGTTGGATCATGCTCGCAAGTCCTGCACCGATATGCAATATCATTATGGCCCCAAACAGCACCACAAACGCCACGTCTAGAACTCATGTTCGACAGATGATCCCTAGCACCAACTGGCTCACCCAAAAACATCAACCACTGCAACCATAACACCGATTCCTCAACCCAACTCCTTACAGTCGGCTCCATATACGCTCTCAACTCCGACTTTGATTCTAAAACCACCTCTGCAACTTCCTCCTCACTAGGCAATATAGCAGACACCAATTCAGGTATCCAAGACCTATTCTCCTTAACAAAAGCCACCAATCCCTCATAAGGCACCTCAAGATATTCCTCAGAAACTCCCAACTCACCAAGTCTCTGCACATAACACAAAAATAAAAAACCAAACAGCTAACCAATTAAACAAGCAACAATCACCCAAACAAACACACACACAATAGAAATTGAAAAATCTTTACCCGTATGACGCGATCACGAGGCTCTGGAGGGCTAGGGTACGGTGGCGAATCGATGTCCATGAGATTAGCACTAATGGTGTTGTTGTTGTCCATTGAACAACGCCAAAGTCGCAACACCCAATCGGCGCAACACAGACCCAAACACCGCCTGATTCTGGAACTTTCGCTCCCCAGCTTTCTTTATTCTCTTCACTCACAAACTCTGTTCAATCAGAGAACTGAATTCGGTAGGCGCCGTCGTCTTCTTCCTCCTAATCGCTCCTCCGTCGAGTGGCGGTTTCATTTACTCTCTGGAAGACTTAATTTAGAAGGCTGGAGAGATACCATTTGCTTGTTTATATAGATAACGTCTCTTAGGAGGTTAATAAGAAATTTTTACTGCGACTTTTCATTTTACTGTGTTTGGTTCTTCAGTTCAACCGATGGGGGTTAGGTGTGACTTGAGAGGCAGTGCTTGCTCAGTATTCTCATAAACGTATTTGCGTGGCTTTAGGGATGTCAAAACGACCCGACCCATTTGGCTCGGCCCAATTTTAGTTTGGATCAACGAGATCACGGGTTTATTTTAAAAATAACATCGTTTTTGACAATTTTTTTAAAAAAATATGATGGGTCATGTTGGCCAGACCTAGGGTCCGACCATTTCTTCAAAATCGACCTCATTTTATCAAAAATGACGTCATTTTTAACATTTCTTTTAAAATATAGTGGGTCACATTAACCCAGCCCGCCCGTGACCTATTTAGCTGCAGGCTGATCGTAACCCAGGGTCAAGTCAGGCTGGGCCAAGAACAGCCCGTGTAATACCCCATGTTAGGGATTAGAAAATTTAGGAATTTCCAGTACAACATATGCTTTGCATAATTGAGTATTCACTGATATGTGCATACGAATTTTTACAAATACAAATAATTGTACATGCATTCATGACATTTTCTGGGTATAATTGGTTTCTAAATGTGATTAAAATGTGAATTGTAGATTATTTGCGTTAAAATTTTATTTGGAGACTATTAGTATTATTTCAGAATTTTTGGTGAATTTTAGAAAATTTCTAAAAATTTATGATATTTTTGGACTAGGAAAAATAAGAGACAAATAAACTAATGAAATTGTGACATTTGGCAACCTTGCATATTGACACATGGCTCACACGCAAGAGATACATGTATTTTCTTGGAAAAAAGAAGGAAATTTTCGGTTGTTCTTCACCGAAAGCATGCAATATTAAACTTTTCTTTCCTTGTTCTTTGTTCATTACCGAAAAATCTGCTTTTGGTTCTCACATCAATGATATACCTTGCAAAATAAACATTTCAACCCAGCTATTGTTTTGTTTCTTTTTATTCTTACTTTTTCCCATTCACCAAAAGCTCTTATTTACTCTCACTGCTGGAAAATTTTGCTAAGAACAAGTAAGTGAGCTTTCAATTTTCTGGGTGTGGTACATGAATTTGAATGATATTTTAATGTGTAAATGAATGCATGCATGTGAAGTTATAGCAGTAGAGTTTGAAAAATACATGTCCTAAATGACTTAGATGAGGTTTTGAAACTGTAACTGGGGAAAAAAAGCTGGAAATTTAAAGTTGCATATGTGTTAATCAGATTTTAATGCTAAGTGTGAAGCTTGGATTTATAAATTGTGTATGTGTACTGATGAGTTAAGAAAATGAGTTAGAGGAATTGTTTGCAAGTATTGGAGTTAATTGAGGTGAGATTAAGTTTCTGAAAAAGTTACAGTAGAGAGAGAGAGAGAGAGTTGAAGATGGTAAAATATGTGTATGATCAGTTTTGGTGTTTTGAATATAAACTTGGATTTGAGTTATTTTGGGACTAAGTTGAGTTGATATAGAAGTGAATAAGAGGGATAAATGTAAGGGTATAAGTTTATGACGAGGAATTTAGTAGAAGAGAGGAAGAAGATGGAGCAGAGTTTCTGTAAAAACATGCAGAATTACATACAAAAATTGTGATTCTACAATAGAAGGTGGTAGTGTAAAAATCAAACTTTCTAATATTGAATAGTTCTGACTCTTTTTGCTATAACTTTGCCATCCGATCTCCAAATGACTTAAAACTTAAACCAATAGACTCCTAATACAATTTTCTTTCTTTTAGAGCCATCTAAATTGATTAGAAAAAGATTGATTGACTCAAAGTGAGGGTATGTGCTGGAATGTTAGGAACTGGAGATTTTCAAGAACATGCTTCGATATTTAATTATAGCTTGATCTGTAGATCTCTAAATGGATTGATTCGTGATCCAGATTAAACTAGAGACATATGTATACAACTTCTTGAGAAGTAAAATTTTAATTCTATTTCTAGGATTTTCAAAATTGGAATGAAATTGTGTCTTGGCTTAGGCTGTAGCACTACAAGGGACAAAAATCATATCCTGTAGTTATTGAATAAACTGTATTGATTTAGGTTGAATTAGACTGAGATGTCTTCACCAAAGTTGTAGCTTATTCTCTTAGCTTTAAATAGGTATAAATTTTGCAATTTATTTGATTTTTTAATTGAGAGTTATGAGGTGTATAACTTGGAGGCATGATCATGCATTAGCCAAATTTTCAATGTACAAAGTCTGTGGTATTTTCAGCTTAACTCATTGAATACTAAACCAAATTAGATGAACTTGGCATCATTGGAAACCTAATAAAAAGAGTAAAAACTTTCTAGAAGGAATTATTACCTAATTACCTCACCTTCCTAATGAGAATAATTAAGTAAAGTGGACCTGAAGGTGGATTGTGAGATAAATTAGGATTGAGGGATTGAGTATGATTTCACATGATCGATCATATGATAAGATTTAGGATAAGAAACCCAGATTTTTTTTGACATGAACATGCATCATACATATTCAGTATACACGAATGTGCATAATTGAATTCATAATTCTGCACAATAATGATATATGTTTGTATTAAATGTTTTAGAGGAACCATCGAGCGATCGATTCCTGATATTGCTGGGATGTCGAGGCAATAAGCAATAAGGGAGATTTTTGTAAGTAATTTAGACGGTAAAATTTTGATAGGTACTGTGAAATCGAACCTATGTCTTTATAGCCATCGCTGAGTAATCTCATTTTATATACTATTTTTGAATTTGTTACAAACATTCAGCTTCTTTTAATTTGTTTTGTTTATTATTGAATTAAACTCGATATGGATGAATGTGTACTAAATTATGTACTGATTCCGAACATGAAGGTATGAGGTAGTGATTGTTGATTGTGATATTAAAGTGCTACTTGTATGGGAATATGATTGACTACTTGCTTTGTATGAAATGTCTGAAGTGACTTTGTTTTGTTTTAAAACTTTTGAGTTCTAGTTGTGGATAAATAGGCATGCCTAGAAGGGTCTGCAGCTTCTTCTGTGATACTTCGGTGTCTTCTGTTATTGACACTTCGATGTCTTTTGATATTGACACTTAGGTGTCGAGACTTCGGACTCTTCTGAGACACTCGGTGTCGAGACTTCAGTCTTTTCTGTATAAGTTCCATTACCCGCTTCTGTAAATGGATTTAGGAGTCTTATGCTTTTGTACTCTGATATCAGTTTGATTTTAGCATAAGCTAAATTGTATTCTGTTTCTGAAGGGTTTATACCCTCTTGTGATGAACAATTCTATTATTTATAAAACTCTGTTTTGTTCTGAATTTCTGTATATGTTGTTGGCTTATAGTTTAGTTATTACTCACTAAGCTATATGCTTACCACGGTGGATTTGCCCCGTGTAGGTTTTGAAAGAGGGACGTAAGAACTGGGACAAGACAACCGCGATGGCCAAAGGAGTCTGATTTTTGTTTTGTTCATATGTATTTTGAGATTTTTTTGGACTTGTATTTGATGTCTATAACTCATGAATTTTTATTTTGATGAATTGTAATAACCCTAGTTCAGACTGCTTTCTGAAATTTTGATATGTGATGTATGTTTATTGAGCTTCTGGTAATGCATGTATAAAGTGTTTTGTATGTTTCGAAATGCTTCATGTTCAGTGTGTTCCGTGTGTATGTGGCACTCACAATATCCTCCCAGGGGGTATTTGGGCATTATAATTGTTTAGTATCAGAGCATGGTTTAGGTGACTCTAGTTTAACCAGTGCTTAACTATTGCTTCTATTTAAGTGTACAAGTTGTATTTTGGCCTAATGCGGTGTCCCATATTTTGTCTACAGAATTAACGATGGAAGGATCTCGCAATGCTATTGACAAAGTTGCTGAGAGCAATCAGCCCAAGCAAACTCGTCCATTAATATCTGGACATTCTAGGGTCAATCAAGGTGAAGCTAAGGTGCCACCTCCTCCTCTAACTCAGGGAGAGGCTTTGGTTACGCTGTCTCAGGATATGATGATGTTGTTGCATCATATAACTACACCCAAGGCTCCAATTGATTAGCTACAGAAGTATGGAGCGGAGGAATTTACTGGGACATCTCTAGAGGAATCTAAGAGAGCTAAATTTTGGATAGAGAAGGTGAAGAGGGTGTTGGATGAGATTGGTTATCCAGCAGAGCAAATGGTGCACTGTGCTGTCTCCCTTCTGCAGGGAGTAGCTTATGAATGGTGAAAGTTCGTTCTGAGGAGTCCTCAGTTACCAATGCCTCTGACTTGGAATTTCTTTACCTAAGAGTTCCAAGCAAAATATATTATGTAGGCTTACAGAAAGGATAACTGGAGGCAATTTTTGAGTCTAAAATAAAGAAAATTATCGGTTGCTGAGTATGATCAAGAGTTTAACCAACTCAGTAAGTATGCCCCTGAATCTGTGCTTACTGAGGAGTTTCGATGTCATTAGTTTGAGGATGGATTGCATGATTCTATCAAGGAGCATCTGGCAGCAATTACTCTGTTGCAGCAAGTGACGTACCATCAGCTGGTATAGGATGCAATGAAAATTGAGAGACAGGAGATGGTTAGGAAAGAAAGGAGTCAGAGAAGGGGTTTTGGTAGAGGAGGCCAGTCCTTGAGGAAATGGAGTCAGGAAGGTACTACTTCTGCACCGAAAAATACTCAGAGCTTTGTGACACGGGGAAAGTGACAAAACTTTTCCTCTTCAGCTGTTTCTGGTAGGGGGTCGTCTGGAGACTGAGGTTCAGAACCTTGGGAGTGCCCTGATTTTTCTGTACATCATTGGGGTGTTTACAGAAGGGCTACGGGGGCCTGTTTTCGCTATGGTAATATTGAGCATAAGATAGCCAATTGCCCTCTTAATTAGGCTCAGACATCACAAGCCAGTCGAGAGGTCTTTCATGCGTCTGCTGGGAACAGAGGAAATAATAGAGGTCAAGGAGGATCTGGACATAATAGACCGAATCAGAGTAACCAATCAACAACAGTAGATCGAC
>JANZXP010082635.1:0-27924 GCA_027576715.1 Erythroxylum flavicans
AACAAAATGCAGCAGAAAAATTCTCAGATAAATCACAACAGACTGAGGACAACAAAACTCTGACATTCGACAAGCCGTTAACAGTAAACCACACTAAACCACTGTACATACAGGCTTGTGTCAACGGGAAGCCACCGAAAAGAGTTTTGGTGGACAATGGAGTAGTTGTAAACGTGATTCCCTTGAAAGTGTTATTAGGACTTGGAAAAAGAGAAGAGGATATCATTGCTATGGACTTAGTGGTGACAGCGGTGACTGGGGACGTGGTAAGAATATTGGGAGTAATTCCGCTACAAATAACAGTGGGGAGTAAGACGTGTGTGTCTGCTTTCTTCGTATTCAACACAAATGCAAGTTATAAGAACGTGTGTGCCGTCCTCTCTTCACCAGTTCTTATTGTTTTGGTATGGTGACAATGTGGAAATGGTTAAGGCAGACAATAATCCTTTCAACGCAGAAGCCAATTTAGTAGACACCTGCTACTACCATGGAGACACCACACCAATTACTTTTGAAGGTTTGGACAAAGAAGGCAGGCCTACGCTGATGAAATTTGCCAAGGACAAGCATTTGCTACGTCAAGCAACGGGTGCCAGTGGGAAGAATAAAAGTATCAGGCCGCTTAGGCCGATGGAAGAAGACGTTGGCCAGTCAGGCCAATGACTGCTCAAGGAAGTAAAGAAGGGTGGCCAGTAGCTGCACGGGCCATCCAAGAAGCAATTTTGCAGCCAGCCAGGAAACAATTAATGGCTAACCGTGAAACGAAAATTTTCGGAACATAGTTAGTTTATGAGGGAGAAATCCCAGAAATAGTAAGAGATGAAATAAACTGGAAGAGCTGCAAGTCGTGCCACCTAAAATGGAAGATGAGAGACTTCAAGTAAAGGATCCTCTGGAAGAAATCAACTTGAATACTGCCGAGGATCCTAAAGTAACATACATCAGTGGCCTTATTAGTAAGGAGTTGCGCGAAGAGGTAATCAAGCTGCTTCACGAATATAAAGACTGCTTTGCATGGAATTACAAAGATATGTCAGGCTTAAGTTGGAGTTTAGTCGAACACCGACTGCCTATTAAGTCGGAGTTTCATCCTTTTCAACAATCGCCCAGAAGAATGTCCAAGGAAGTAGAGATGAAGGTAAAAGAAGAAATAGAGAGGCTTCTCAAAGTAGGCTTCATTAGACCAGTTAAGTATACTGAGTAGCTGGCAAATATAGTCCCTGTAGTCAAGAAAAACAAAAAAATTAGAGTATGTATAGATTTCTGGGACTTAAATGCCGCCATACCCAAGGATGTGTATGTAATGCCGGTTAGTGACATGCTTATTGATGCCACTGCCAACCATGAAATGTTAACATTTTGGGATTGTTTTGCTGGTTATAATCAAATCAAAATTGCTGAAAGTGATATTCATAAAACAGTGTTCCGGTGTCTAGGAGCAATCGGCACGTTTGAATGGGTTATGATGCCTTTTAGGCTAAAGAATGCTGGAGCTACTTATCAAAGAGCCATGAACCTCATTTTCCATGATATCATTGAGAAAATTGTTGAAGTCTACATCGATGACGTGATTATCAAGTCTAAAAAATAGGGTGATCATGTAGAACATCTCAGGCAAGGATTTGAGAGACTGAGGAGACATTAGCTCAAACTCAATCTGTTAAAGTGTGCTTTTGGAGTCAGAGCTGAAAATTTTCTCGAATTTTTGGTCCATCAGAGGGGCGTGGAGGTTGACAATAACAAAGCATTCAAAAGCTACTCTAGGTAAAGGCATTGGCTAAATGATTTTCTAAATAAGTCAAGGGCCATCATAAGTCTTATATTTATAAGCCTAATGGTGCAGGGGGCAAATGTTTACACCGAAAAATGGGTTCGGCCTATTTTTACTGTTTTGGGCCGAAAACTCGAAGCCCAAAGGAAAGCCCATGGTTCGAAGTCCAAAAGAAATCCATTGACCTGGCCCATCAGATTCTAGTGTCCAGCGAAGAGGAAAGTAGTAGAATTGGAGTTGGATTGAGAGTCTCAAAGTCCAAGATAAAAAGGAGATAAGATGATAAACTTGATAGACACCAGCCCAAAGTCTATTTCTATTGGATATGATAAAGTTTATCTAAATTTTATCTATATCTAGTAAGATAAAATTTTATCAGGATTACAAGTTGAATTGCAGTAGGACACCCATCATCGTTGGCTATAAATAGAAGTTTCGAAGTAGAAAAAAGAACTCTCCAACATCTCACATATCAAAGCCTGACATCCCAGCAAATCTATTAGCTTATTTCTATTTTCGGCAATCCTCTATTTTTTCCTTAGCATTAGTCTTTCCTTTTCAATTGATTCCAGCAATTTTCAATTTCTTAGTCATTACGTTTTGCCGAATTGTTTACCAATAAAGAAAAGTTCTTTTTGTTAGATTTTTTGTCCCTTTCTAGCATACACAATCGTTTGATTTTAGTTTTAGATTACGATTCGCAATATCTTTTTCCTTATTTCCTAGTTAGAATAACTTTAAATTCTTGGCACGCTCGCAAACACATTCACACCGAAACAAAGGGTTACGTGTTAACCTTTAATCAAAATAAAAGCAAACAGTAGTTTCATAACACCTAAGGAATTGTTCAAGTATAACAAAGATCATAATTTAGCAATTTAGTTGCTTGAACTGAAGAAGAAGAAGAAGAAGAAGAAGAAGAAGGAGAAGAAGAAGAAGAAGGTGTTTAAATTTTTTAGTTTTAATTTCTAGAAAATAATTGAAAATAAATTAATTAATTAAAAATAAGAAATATTTATATTCTGGCATGTTGGCGGCTAACTTTATGTAGTATGTCCATGTAGCCTAACTTAACAGGGACATAACGGTTTTATTTTTGGGGTAAATCGCTCCATTTTGGAAACGTTAGGGAATAAACTAGTACTAAAGATAACTTCAGGGTTCATCTTAGAATTTTGTTTTTCAAATGTTAGGTTGCAAATTGGACCTTGTCCATTTAAAAAATCTTAGAAAAACTCCCTAATTTTTAAATTTCTTGAAAAAAACTTGTAGTTTTAAGTTTTCCAAAAACCCGTTATCTTAGACTTTGGTTTAAAAAATAACAAAAAACAAACAATATGAATATAAAAAATAAACTAATCAAATGCCACTAATATGTTAACCCAAATCAATTCTTAAACTTGACATGTTAAGAGTAAGGTTGAATCGTTATATAAATAGTATCTGATTGGTCCATATCTGATGTTCATATTACATGTCTTTTGTATTTATTTTTTAATCGAAGTCTAAAAGAAGGTATTTCTAAAAAATTAAAACTAAAAAAAGTTTTTTTCAAGAATTTTAAAGAATGTAAGCCTTTTTAAAAGTTTCTTAAATTATATGAAAGGTTTAAATCTTTCACCTTATATAATTATTAAAAAGCTATTCCCCATAACCTTGACAAGAGGCATTCTATGTTAAAAAAATTAGTATTTAAACCATATCAAAGTTTTGAAGAGTTTTAACTTAAAATAAATGTTAAGAATAAGAAGGAGTCATTTGGGTGTATCTAAATATATACTATGTTCTCATTATAAGAATAAGAAGTGGGCATTTATGTGTATCTAAATAGATACTATGTTTACTTATGGATCCCTTCATTGTTTCGTTTCAAGTAGGCATAATCAGACCTGTTTTTTTACATATATATCTCCTTATTTGAGACTCTATTCTATTTACCTCTTTAGGCTTCTACTGAATCGAGAAATGGGTCTGATTGTTCATTTTTTGATATAATAATATATAAAAGGTATCTTCCAGATAATTCAAATTGAAGCAATTGGATGTTCGAATCAAGCCTGTATGACATTACCGAGCAATAGAAAGACTCCAAGACTCTATATTTGCCATATATTCTATACATCACACTAGATATATATCATATTCAGGAAATATAATTCATTTCTAAGATCTCACGACCTGAAACCACATCGGGCACATGACAACTACCGTATACCTGGGCTAAGGATATTCACGGTACCCTTAACCTGACTATGCAAGGCTAACTGGTTATCTTTAAAAACATTTACAAACCATAAGATAATCAAGAGTTAATTTACAAAATTAACTAGCATATCAATATAATCATGAGCCATTATACAACAAAAGTACAAAATAAAAACTACCCACGTGCGGTAATTCCCAAATATGTCAAAAGACCGCACGAATCACTCAGAGTTTGAAGCTCACTAATTATCTTGCATGGTTGGAAAGTGAAGGGGGTGAGCACACTATGTACTCAATGAGTGGAAAAAGACATATCTCGCAAACAGAACTTAGTACACACCAAAACAGTCTAAATAACCTAAGGACAGTTTTACACATCTAACATGCACATAACCACCTTTGAAGTGAATATACATGACATAGAAACACATAGTCCTAATTTATGACTCATGCTATACTGGTTAGGAACCACATAGGCCTAGCCTATTAATCACTCTTTTAGTGAACATAGTTTCCAATTCCAGTACACAAGAGCAAAAAAACATCACATGTAAAATCAAATCTCATTGGGAAGTCAAATCTCAGAATAAGCCAAAACAATTATGTGTGTCACCACTAGTCAGTCAAACTAGTGTGCACACCCACCGAATCCTGGTGTTGACTCGACTTTCATCTGTGGTGAGTCCAGACTACAGTCGACAAGAACATCATGACCCTAGGTGATGACCTAGTCGGTGACCAGACCTCTAGGTGTGCAATCTCCAGCGAGTCCTGTAGAATAGTGTCATTACAAGGACTCGACTTTTATGTACCAATGTCAAGGGTATGGGGGTCGCTTAATTTGTTGTGCCTAACACATGATTGGTCAATCGTTTCCTCACCAATAAAAAAAATCATATACAAATATTGAGTACCAAAAAATCAAATAAGGTACCATGCCTTTATTTATCGGTCTAACTGATAACATGGAACCTTGCCATGACTGTAAGCCAAAAGAGAACACATACATGTAGCATACATGACTAAGTTATGCACATGTAAGTTTCAAAACGTTATTTCATGAAGTGAAAGTTATCTTTTGCATTCCAAGTGCAAAGTTATTAAAAAATGTAGTTAAAAAATATAGTTTCAGAAAATAAAACATTATCCTTTGCACTTCAAGTGTAGGTTTGTTAAAAACAATATCATTCCTTAAAATACATAATAAAAACATCAGTTTCACTTCAAGTGTAAAGAGTTATCCAAAACAATGTCGTTTATTAAATACATAAGTATAATAGCATCTATTTGAGATTCAATTCTACTATGCATTACCTAGATTCAAAATTCACATACAAGTCATCATGCATGTCTTAGGATGTCTTAATCCCATTTGAGAGATTTTTTTTCCCATCTTACCTCAAAAGAAGATGTACACTCCTTTGACTTCAACAATTCTCGGCACGAGCTCCTTGATTCACAGTTCCCGAGCCTTTATACATACAAATGTATTATATTTACTACTCAACATATATCTTATATTTATACACCATAACATAAGTGTATAAAACACAATATCACAATTTTTAACCTATAGGATTCGGCCATGAAGCTTCTCACATGATTACTTCTCTTATTATTCACATAAGCTTTCTTTTGCATTTTCCAAGGCATTTAATGCCTTTGATCCAATGCTTATACATTTCAAAGCATAATTAAGCACATTTTTATCCAAGCACATTAGGCCACTTCTTCTCAATCTAAGCAAAAATTCAAGTTTATTGTAAGTATACATGAAAGTCTCTTTCTAATGCACACCATTAAAATCCTTAAATCCTAAACCAAATTTACTTAGGCATTTTATCAAACATCTAAAGGCATAAACTTGAAAGCCTCCTTCTAATGTACTTCTGCCTCATTTTTCATCATCAATTCACATTATACATACACAATTAACATCATAGTATTCATTTAAACCATCAATTTCAAAAGATATTCAAAATTTCACCAACTTTCACAAAAGAGAGGGCATTTCAATTTTGGCTTAAAGAAGCTCCTCCATGACTCATTTCATTCATCTAAACCATATCTCATGCATAGTCAAGCATGGAGAATAACATATCTTAATACCAAACTCAAAATCATAATGTAGAGAAAGATGAGACAAAATTTACCTAAACTTTCTTTAGTGATATCTTAAAATCCTTTGAGAATTTCTCAAATCTAATGATAGATTTGAGTTCCTTGACCCCAAATTAACTTATAACACCTTAGTTTGGGTTGGAGAATCAAAAGAATGGTGGAAGTTTGATGATGACCAAAACTCTTCTTCTTCTCTCTTCTCCTTTCTTCTCCTTTCTTTTAATTAAAAACAAAATGTTTTTAATGTTTTATGGTGGGATGCACGGCCACACAAGGAAAAGGGTCTAGATTTTTTACTCTTCTTTGACCAAACATGGTGAATTTATCTTTTTGCCCTTAGTTTAGGTGAAATTACCATTATACCCTTCAAAGTTTTCCTAAATTTGCAATTAAGCCCAAGATTTGAGAATGACCAATATTTTTATTTTCATTTTGATCCCTAGACCTTTGAACATTATAATTAAGCCCCTTAACTTTATAAAATTACATATTGGTCCTCCAAGAATTGACAGATTACATTTAAGTCCCTTAACTTTTAACAGGTTGTAAATAAGCCCTTATGTACATCAACTTTTCCAATTAAGTTTTCTAAGTGTCTAATAAGCCTATAAATCATATCTCATCACCTCTAAGGCATTAGAACACATTTAATTTAGCCACCATGGCCATATCCATTCAATGGACTCAATTTTACACATTTAGAAGCTTATATGTCAGAAATCTCCAAAATTTCGCATACCAATGAACTCTAAGTTCATATAAGGGCATATAACATTATATATCACTAACATATATACCAAAAGGATTCAAATAAATTTTTGTACTCATAAATAACCATGTATATATCAATAGACAGTGGTATCTTCAAGTACAGACCAATACAAAAGGGCTCAAAAAACCCAGTATTACATAAGATGCCTTGATGGTGAAATGGTAGACACGAAAAACTTAAAATCCCATATTAAAGAGTATGGAGGTTTGAATCCTCTTCAAGACACACCATTAAGAATGCTCGTTAAATAGACAATTCAATAAGAGATCTTGGATCGAATTGATATTGATATATTGATTCGATCCAAGAATTTAAAGCAAGTTTAACAAAATATCCTATATTAATATAGATAGAAGAAAAATATGAAATAGTTTTTTTCTTTCACGAGCCATTTACCATTCTCATTTGATCACAATGGTGGGGGAGCAAGTCAAAATAGAAAAACCCACATTAGGTTTAGGGATATTCAGGCTTGAACTAATAACTTCCATTATGTCAATGTAACACTTCACTACGGAATTATATTCCTTCCCTTATCTCCATCGAGAAATAGAACTAACTAATCCTAAGGCAAATGGCCGAGAAACTCAACGTTAATCTTCTTGAACAACTTAGAGTCGGGCCTTCTTTTTGCATTATTATAGATTCAAAAACAATGGGAAAAATTAAATTAAGTGGATTTTTATTTTCTAGTTATAGATAGTAATAAAATTTATTATATTTATTTTCAAATGTGTATTCTAAATTCTAAATTTTATTTATATTTATGATTAATGTAATATAAAAATATTAAAATGAATATAATTATTAATATATTAAAGTTTTATCTATTATTATAACCATAAATTTTAAAATTATTATTCTATTTAACATTTAAACAAGTAAGAAGGAAAGTATCTATAGTAGAATTTTATTATTTTTTATAAAAAAATCTAACTATATTTTTATTGTTATATAATTTAATTATTTATACATATTATAATAAATTAACATTTAGTGATAAAATTAAATCTTTAAAATATTATATCATTTTTTGGAAAGTAAAAGTATTTTATTGTTATGTGCACATATACATGTTGAAAAGTCTTTTTACGGTAAATATATTAAAGAATTAGTAAGTACAAAGTTGTCTTATGTAAAAAAAAAACTTAATTCTTTGGATTACAAGCCATTTAGCTAACTTTTATCATCCACATTGTTTTTGGACAGAGTAGGAAATTTGAGTGTTTGCTTCTCGAATAGGAGTTATAATTGTTACTAGTTAATCATCTAGTTGATTATTCTCCATCTGATCTATAGATTGCTAGTTTATGTCTAGTCTCTAAGCTATGGCTAATGTGTTGCTACATCCCTTCCTCACTTCATTTAGGTTAAGTTGCTCCCTTATCTAGCATACAGAAGCATTAGAACATGTTCCTTTGAATTCTCAACACTTTTAAAGCATTTGTAGTTCATTTCTGTCCATGTTTTCTACTTGTAAGATCCATAAGCTACTAGGTAAATTGTTTGTCACCTTTAGAATTTTTCTTTATAATACTTAATCAGTTTACAAGTTCTATGTAATTGGCTCTTGGAATCTCATAAAGACATATAACACACTTTTTTTTCCATATTTAACCAAAGAAACTACATTAGAAAAAAAAAGGTGCATAATGGATTAAGGTTTATCCTTATATAAATAGCAAGTGCCAAGTAGGATGAGGTAGTTAAGCCTATCAAAGGTGTTTAATCTTCATTTAGCCATTACCACATAAAAAACGAGACCTTAGGTAAGTTTTTTTAATTCCATATTATTAGACTCCAAGCCTAGGTTATACCTATGGCTCTTAATAGCTCTGTACAAACTATAATTTGGCCACATCATTTGTAGGTGTCAGACCTTCCTAATACAAGATTATACTCAATAAAATACATAACTTAAGTTGCCTAAGATATTGATCCATTGGTTGGAAAAGATAGATATTCACTTAGAAGTGACTTGGATATTTATCTCTGTTTGTATACCACCAATTTATGTCATTTAAAGGGCCTATCTTGCTTCAATTATTAGACCATAAAGAGGCCAACTCTCTATTCCCCACTATGCACTTAAAGTGATCGATTAACAAATTACTAAGTTTAATTAGTTGAGTAAAGAACCAATAGTGGGACGGTTTAGACTAATTTCCCCAAAATTTCTATCTTTTAAGAGGTAGGTGCACACCCATTTGACCCATAGAGCATCCTTATTAGTTAGTAATCTATAAATTATGATCTGAATCAACTATTTGTTAGACAAACTGATCAGGATGATACTTAACCTACCTTCCTTTTGAGGTAGACACATATAACCCTAACTTACTTTAACATTGTACCTATCATCATTCTTTCCATTTCAGAGGAAGCTTTTAATCATTTTCTCGATGGTTTTAGATAATCACTTGAGAGGAAAATGTATGAGGACCAAAATATATAGATAGAGTTTACTACAAACTTAATTAATTGTAGTTTACCTATAAAAGGCAATGATTTATTGTACTAGTTGTTAAGACTCTTTGTATCCTTTCTGTTAGGAATATATGGTCCCTAAAGTTTCCTTATTAAGATAGCAAGGCCTAAATAATAAAAGAGAGGTTATTTTGATTGGAGACCTGTAATAATGGAAAGCCATCCAACCATATAGTTAGCACTAGTTTAGAAAATGAGGCAGCTTTTCCTAGGATTTAAGGCTAAGCTTAATAACTCTTTGAATTTATAAAAAGAAGACATTAGAATGCTCAAAGTCTTGTCATGAATAAGAGCAAGTCATTAACAAATGATAAGCTATAATGACCTAACTTCTTACATTTTACATGATATTTAAAGTTGACATCATATTTTCTGTTTTATTAGTTTTGATAAAGCTTCCATACATAAAACAAATAAGTAAGGTGTGATAAGATCACCTTGCCTCAATCTTTTCTTTCATTTGAACATATTTGATGGTCACTATTGATTAAGATACTTAAGGAGGAAGTTGTTATGCATTAACTTATCCATCCAATAAAGTTCAATGGGAAACCAAACACTTCTATTAGGAGTAAGATGAATTTCCAAATTAATCAATCAAAAGCTTTGTGAAAATCTACTTTAATTACACAATTATGCTATACCCTTTGGAAGGCTCTTGTGTAACCAGAGTGTTATATTATTATCAGCCTATTCTCTAAGAATACACCTTGTGACCAATTAATCAAAGGTTTTAAGACTACTTTCAATTTAGAGGCTAGTATTTTGGAAATGATATTATACATAATGTTATAGTAGGAGATGAGTCTATACTTATTAAGGGAGTCGTGATTATAGATTTTAAGTATGAGGTACAAGAAGGTTTTCCTTCAGTAAGTTCCTTGATTTAAAGAATTCTAAAATAGCATTTGTCACCATTTTTTTTAATTTAAGGCCAAGATATTTGACAGGATAGCCTACTAAGGCTATCAAGACCATGGGCCTTTTCAATATTGATTGAAAATACTACTCTCCCCACTTTATGGTCAGTGAAAGGTCTCGTTAAAAGCTCCTTATGTTCTTTTGGTATTTAGTTTGTAATAAAGGACTTGATCAATTGGATTGAGGAGCAGTTGGAAATCCTGAGTTCTTAGTGAATTTTTTAATAATATGAAAGCTTCATCTTTTATCTCATCTTAGGAAGCTGAAATCATGTCATTATACTTAGTAAAGGAGTTGATTTTATTAATGTTCTTCTTTTCTAGTATTAACTTATGAAACAAATAATTGTATTCTTGTCCTTTTGCTTGAGTTAAAAAGTTCTAGATATTTGCTTTTAACAAAGAATTATAATTGGATACTACTTTAAGGTAAGCATTAAGAGCTAATTTCTCTTCTGAAATCTTGGAGAGGTCTCAAGATCTCTATAAAGCTCCTCTTGAGCTATGTTAAGTGAGAATATGGTTGAAGTAACTGCTAAAGCAGTGTTATTGCTCCTATTGGAATTAAGCTTCTTGAGTTCCTTCTTGATTATGTCAAGCTTCATCACACAGATGAAACCTTTGTGGCTTGGAATGCGGGTGGACAATCTTTTGATAATAGCAACATTAAATCCCTTTTCTTTAGTAAAATAATTATTAAATCTAAAGAGAAACTTCCTCTTATAACTTGACGGTAGCCCCTAAATGACAATTGGAGTGTGATTAGAGAAGGATGGATTTAAGAAAAGATCTTTACTCTTAAGACATTTTACTGACCAGTAATTATTCACTAAAGTAGTGGCCAATTTCTTTATGATCCGCCAAATAGAGCTTTGTTTATTGCTCCATATGAAAAAATTCCTCTCTTGCTTTAGGTTAGTGATTTCTAGTTGGTCTACACAGTCTTTGAAATCACTTTTGAAGTTTCTTAGACAAACATTTCCTTCAGCTTCGGAGTTATAATAGGTGTTTGATATGTGTTTAATTGATTATACATTTATTCCATAACATTTGATTATACATTGCAGAAGATGAAGATGAAGAGTATACATTGAAGAAGATGAAGATGAAGAGTATACATTACAGAAAATCAAATGTAGTCATGAGAATGCAAGTCACAGCCATGACACAAAATGTCATGGGCGTGACTAATGATGCACAACCATGACACAACATGTCATGGCTGTGACTCACCTTGCATGGTCCATGACTCAAGTAATCACGCCCATGACTTAAAGTCACGCCCATGATTCAACATGTCATAGTTGTGACTTTCACACAGATGTTGCCTGAAACCCTAGTTTTTAATATAAATAGACATGTGACAGCAGAGAGGTGGATGAAATGTTTTGAGTGTTTTCAGCTGGGAGAGTTTTGGGAGCCTCAGACAAGCATGAAAAAGGGGCAGACCTCTCAACCGTGAGAGACTCATGGAAGGCTAGATGCCCAAGTCGGTTCAGAGGTGACATCAACGTTGACAACCCAGTTAAGCATTTCTTTTATTGTTTGTTGTTCTTTTCTCTTATGGATTGATTATGTTATCCCATGTTTAATGTTTGGGTGTTGTGTAAGAATGATTGAATGCCCTATTTGATTATTTTTATGTAAGAACCCATTACTAGATTCGAATACAATACGTAATTGTTGTTTTTTCGATTCATTTTTAGCGACTAATGGTTCATAATCATTAGGGATAATATAACCTAGGTTAAATAATCTAAGCTTGTGTGATTATTGCTTAGATTGGTCTATTTTTCTCACTCTTAAGGCAGCTTTCTGATTAAACTTAGCGAGCGTCTCCTAGGTTATCTGATAGCTATGGTTAATTAACGAGCTCTTCTTAATTAACTATGAACTAAGGAAAATCATGATTAACAGAACTTGTTGTTAGTCTACACCCAATAGTTCAAAGAGAGATGAGAAGACAATAATTCAATGAAATATGTTTAATAGGGTGTAAGTCAAGATTGAACTAAAGAACCGGGCTCTTAACGAATTTACCCCTTTCATCATTTTTGTATGTTTTCTTTATTTTGCTTTTTTAGTTTAGTTTTATTTTATTTTATTATTTCAAACCATACAACCCCCCTCCCAAAAAAAAAAAAAAACCTAAATACCGATTAATTTCATTTCAACAATTTTACACATACTCTCTGTGGGATCGACCTAGACTCACTAGTGTTATAGTTAGTAGTATAGTTTATTTTGTGTAGTGTTACAACACATTACCAATTTTGGAGTCATTATCGGGGACTGCGATGTTTTAGTTTTTGTTTATGATTTTAATTGGTGTTTTGTATATATTTGTTCGTAATTAGTTTAATTTTCAGTTATTTCTTGATCTTTTCATTTTCTGTTTTGTGTTTGTGAATTAAAAAAAAGAGAAAATTTGACATGGACAGAAGTAATTTCTTTTATAAGTCTTATTCTCAATCCTATAACCAAGGTTGGACTGTTCAACCTAACTTTAGTTATAGATGGGGTAAACCACAGAATTACTTCCTTGACAGTACGCAAGATGCACAGTAATTCCTGTATAGACCAAAAGTTTCTTATCACGACTCAGGTACATCTTTAGAAAATTTGCTTAATATTATGACTGCTAACAATATTTCACTTCAATAAAGTGTACAAGAGTTCCAACAGGAAGTAAGGTAATTTTCACAAGATACAGGGTTTATCGTCCCATATTTGGAAAACCAACAAAACTCAAGTACTTCTCTGGATGAATTAGTTAATGTTTGTGTTGCTAATACTTTGGGATTACAGCAGAAAGAGATGCAATTCCAGCAAGAAACAAGTTTTAGGATCCAAAACTTGGCAAGCCAAATAGGTCAGCTAACGGAAGCTCTCGACCACCTAGCATCACAAGGCGAAGAAAGGCAACTATCTCAACCTGAGGTGTCCCTAAGGGACGTTAGTGCAGAGGCCTTATAGAGTGAAGAGCAACTTGAGAATATTGAGTGGACTACTCAAGGAATTGTTTATATTGAAGAAGTTGAGGAGGACCTCGAAGCTGTAAAGGATAATTTTTTTAGCTCAGAGGTAAATACTGAGTTCCAATTTATTATTATGACTGACTCTTTATCTTTGCCTAGCATGTTAAAGAAATTAAACGAGGAACAAGGTGAAGAGACATTCGAGATATTCCGAGAGTGTAGGGACTCAATAAAGATTGAGAATCTAAAGGATTATCCCCTATCCTGAACTACCTCATGTGGAAGTTGCTCAAACAGTACTACCTGAAGATCATAATTTTGTCATGTGAGGAGAGTGTGGAGTCAAGCCAGCGACTATAAACAAAGGCACTTTTTGGAAGGCAACCCAAGGGAAGTAATTTTCTTTTCTTTAAATTTTTGCATTTGTTTTTTATATGCATGTGTGTTTTTTATTTTTTACCTATTTTAAAGTTTTCAATCAAAATTAGAGAGAGAATAAAACAAATAATCAAATATTTTCTCATTTTCTATTGCTTCTAGGACTATATAATCAAAAGTAGAGAATGAATTAACTAGAGAATTTCATGGCAACTTGAGCATGTACTTTTACTTTTGTGATTGGTCGATGTGTATTATCTTTAGAAGAGTAGTGATTAGTGGGAAACAAAGTCGGTGAGATTTTAAGCCTTAATAGGCTGACACATACATATCAGTCTTGTTGTCTTTTGATAATATGTGACCTTCATGACATATACATCTTTATTTTGCTTTTTTTTTCTATTCGAGACCACATTTTTTATCACTTATATTAACATGAAAGTGATTAGGCATTCTTTATTTTTCTAAGCTACATTAGCCAAATAGCCTACCCATTATATGATTTTCCATTTGATAAGCCCCTTTGAGCTTACAAAAGTACCTTTCTTTGTGTACTAACCACATTACATGCTTTTAAACTTGACTAAATATTCTACCTAAGCCATAAAGCTAGTGGAGCATTTATGATTGTTGAGTTTGTGGATGTATAAAATTTTAAATATGGGTGTATGCATATGTGTGGGTTGGTTATAATGATTGGGATGTTTTGTTATGTCTTATCATTGAAATTCCCATGTTAATGTAGTTTCTCTCAATGTTTATATAAAAAGAAAGAAAGAAATAAAGAAAAGAGAAAAGAAAAAGAAAAGAAAAAGAAAGAAAAAATGTTTAAACAAAGATATCAAGGAGGAAGTTCATATTTGGTTTGCAAAGTTATTCATAATTAATGCATCCTCCTAAAGTTATATTGAATGGATTATTTGAGTTGAATATGAGGTAGATGTTGTCTTTAAAGGATCACTCCATGAAGTTTCAATATTTTGTCATCAATTGTATGAGTGATTCCTTCTAGTTGATTATGCTTTATGTGGTTTGTGGTATGAGAGCTCGAATTTGAGTTATGAAACATCATTTTTGCATTCATCATAGTTGTTGTACAAAATTGTGAGTGAATGTTAGTTTCTGCACTTGATGTTACATTGAGTGTTGCTTTTGTTTCACTAGCTTTGATGACTTTCATACTACTTGACCCAAATACATCTCACCTTACCTTTGCCCATATTACAACCTTGAAAAGTCCTTTGTTCAAGATTATGCATGTGAACCTTAGTTGTGGAGAAATTAAATGATTTACAAATTTATGAAATATCACGATCATGAATGGTATTTGAGTGCACCCATGAATACATCTTATTTAAACACATTTTCTAAGTCTACCTCTAGATTGCTCAGTTTCTAAAGGTGATGAATGTTGATTGATTATGAGTAAAAGTGTTGAATGTTGAATTCTTACTATAGTTTTTGAAAGTGATTCATCTTTGTTTATGACTATATATTCTTGGAACATATGGGAAATGAGTAAATGTTTTTGGGTTTATGATTTTGAATATCATTTTCTGCCGGAGGGCAGTCAAAAGCTAAGTATGGGAGAAATTGATATATATTTAATTGATTATACATTTATTCCATAACATTTAGTGATTAATGATATGAAAATGCTTAAGACATTTGCTTGAGTTCATATTTGATTTTAGGTACAATTCGGAAGGAAAAAAACTAACATGAGTCGAAAGCACAATCTTTTGGCTGAACTTTTAAGATTCACACTCACTTGTCTCTATAGAATAAGAAGAAGAAGGATTAGAGCAAGATAAAACAAGCAAATGCATGATGATGAAGAGTATACATTGTAGAAAATCAAGTGAAGTCATGAGAATGTAAGTCCGTGACTAATGATGCACGGCCATGACACAACATGTCATGGTCGTGACTCACCTTGCATGGTCAGAGAGGTGGATGAAATGTTTTGAGTGTTTTCAACTGAGAGAGTTTTGGGAGCCTCAAGAGAGCATGAAAAAGGGGCAAACCTCTCAACTGTGAGAGACCCATGAAAGGATAGACATCTCGATGACAGCTCAGAGGTGACATCGACGCTAACAACCCAGTTAAGCATTTCTTTTATTGTTTGTTGTTCTTTTCCTTTATGGATTGATTATGTTATCCAATGTTTAATGTTTGGGTGTTGTGCTAGAATGATCGAATGCTCCATTTGATTATTTTACATAAGAACCCATTGCTAGAATCGAATATAATACATAATCGTTGTTTTTTTCAAATTCATTTGTAGCGACAAATAGTTCATAATCATTAGGGATAACATAACCTAGGTTAAATAATACGAGCTTGTGTGATTATTGCTTAGGTTGGTCTATTTTTCTCATTCTTAAGGCGGTTGTTTGATTAAACTTAGCAAGCGTCTCTTAGGTTATCCAATAGCTAAGGTTAATTAACGAGCTCTTCTTAATTAACTATGACCTAAGAAAAATCGGGATTAATAAAGCTTGCTATTGATCTATGACTAATAGTTCAAAAAGAGATGTGAAGACAACAATTTAATTAAATGTGTTTAATAAGGTTTGAACTAAAGAACCGGGCTCCTAACGAATTCACCATTTCACAATTTTTGCCTATTTTCTTTATTTTTATTTTTTTAGTTTAGTTTTATTTTATTTTATTATTTCAAACCAAACAACTCCCTAAAAAAACCTAAACAGTGATTAATTTCATTTCAACAATTTTACACACACTTTCTGTGGGATCAACCCAGACTCACCACTACTATAGTAATAGTCTAGTTTATTTTGTGTAGTATTATGATACGTTACCAGTTTTATTGAAGTCACCTATTATAATTGAAGGACTTTGAATAGACAATTGGATGTTACTGACCTCTCTTGATAAGGAGTTCCTTTAAAAAGCAAAATTAGAGCCATAAACATAAAAGACTTTTATCTTGATATCTTCTTGATGGAAGCAGACTAAGAGATTAATGAGTTAGTCATTAGCATTTAGCATAGAGACATCTACCTTATTTGATTCCAAAATAACTACTATACAACCACAATGATGGTGAAGATAATTATAGAACACAATTTAATGATTGTTAATCATCCTTGGGTTATTGGAAATCTCCATAGTAAGTTTAGATTTCAAGGTAATAACAAAATTAGGTTTTGTTTTAAAAATGAAATCCTTAAGAGATTATAGCTTCTTAAGGGATTGTAGCTTCTTAAGGCAGTTATTTCCCCTCACATTCCATACAACTAGACATATACTAATTGGGAAGGGATTTTATATCCTTTGGATCTACTTACTTCTCTAAAACTTCTTGTTACTTATAGCTTACAACTTTAAACTCTTAAGTATTCTTTTATATTATGTCTAGGGGTAGAGAGGGATCCAAAATATGGTTAGCTTTTTTAACATGGCTCGTTATGACACATTTAATATTTTCGAAAGCACTGTTTCTATTCTCTAATCTTTTATGTTTATTCTATCTATAAGTGTTTGGATATAACTTTATTGCTTTGAATGTCACCTAGCTCCACAATGATCAAGTTCTCTTTATTGCTCACAACTTGTGGATCTTAGAATATGTTTACCAAGGTTTAAGTATCATTGCCTATTAGTTCATAATAGTTGCTCCTTTATAACCTACTTCCAGTGGCTATCCATTATTTGCTTTGTTGCTTAAGCGTTGGCCTCCACTGATAAGACATTATTACAGTGTCCTCAACTAACGTATCACCTTTTCCCATTCTCATCGGGGGGATAATATATGGGATTTTTTTCTTCAGCTCTATGATAACATATAGTTAAACGTAACTTATTCTCCTCTTCGAAGCAATCATCTCATCCGTGTACATAAGCTTGCCAATATAATTTTCCAGTAAGCTTAAGTCTTTTGTAAACCAATAGTCAAGTGGATGATATGGATATTTATCTATATAGGGATATGCTCGTACCTAATTGTATTAAGCTCAATCCTTGGTTTCTTAACTGAAGGAATATAAGGAAGTTGTTGAGCTGCCATGGTCTGACTTTTAGCACCTCGTTTAGCTCAATCCTCGTAATTGAATTTGAATAAGAGGAGGTCAACTTCTGATAAGAGAACTTCACTGAGACCTTTGCTTTTCCATTGCATTGTAGCTCAAATATTAATGATTAGGAAAGGCGATTGTTTCTCCAAGAATAACACAATAAGGTTGCTAAGTAACTTTTAGCTGCCTCTTTTGGAGTTTCAATTGAAGGTGAAATAATATGGCATCCATTTGTGTCAATTGGGGTAGAATTAAAGCATACCTCTTAAGCTTTCACCTAAAACATGCTTTTAGTTAAGCTTTGGATTGAGCTTAGTGCTCTAAACAACTTTAGCTTTAAGTGATGAGGAGTCTAGTTTATCAAAGAAGTTATGTGTAGCAATAAAAAAATTAGGGTTAGAGGATGGAGTGAGAAGGGGATAAGGAGAGATGGTAGCTAGGATCAATGGAAATGGGTCCATAATTGAAATATTTTGACTTTGTTTAGAGGTCAAAGATACTATAGCTTGAAAAAAAAGTTCAAAGAGAAAAGTTTAGGGAATTTTTGAAATATTGTCTTATAAATGATAAAAAACTAAGGCAGGAATCAAGTAGTAGTAATGGAAGGATAAAAAAGCCCTTATGCGGGAAAAGAATTCTCAAAGTACTAAACAATAAATGACTTGAGCAATGGGGAAGAAAGCAAGCAAACAAACAGGAGAGGGAAGGGGACAGTAAGGAATATGGAACAAAGCAGTCACCAGCTCCATTCTAGAGACATTTCACAACTTCTCTCTCTATTAAACTTCATTCCAACCCCATAAAAATTATGAGAGGAACCTTTGGTATACTAAAGAGTTACTAAAAGTTTCAAGTGCAAGTTGAAAAGCCTTGCTAGAAAGACTAAATTAACAATAAACAAGACAATGACAATTTTAACATGTAAATATATTCCAATAGGTTTTTATTAATAAAAGAATTTAGATTTTCTCTTTAAATTACAATTGTGGAGAAAAAATTAATCTCAAATTTTGGGAAGTTCTCACTTATAATAAACTTATTATTCATGATTATAGAATTAAGAAGTACACTTTTCAATTAGAAATTGACTAGTTAGTAACCTAACATCTTGATTTCCACTATGGATGCTCAATACAAAGCATTCATTTCCCTTTGATTCCCTTCATTTCATCTTTATGGAGTAATTTTCTCCCATTTGTTACCTTTAGATTCTATGATTTTAAAGAAAAAAAAGGTTGTTGTGGTTTCTTTTATTTATGAGTGTTAACACTTATTCCATTATTCCTTTATAATTCTGTATCTTTTTACCCTTTACATATATATTATGCATTTGATTATTGCTTTTTTTTGTTAGAAACCCCCTAGTATCCGGCGCCAGTAAGGCAATTGACTAAATCCATAATCGAGTTGGGTAGGACCTTTTCAGGTGGCAAAACTCTCCCTCATGAGAATTTAAAATGATTCCATACCCAAGACTCGAACTTGAGATCTTGGTTAAAGATGGAGAAGCCCCTTACTGCTCCACCACAGCCCTCGTGTGTCATTTGATTATTGTTTTAACACTTCTATTATTTGCATATTGCAATGATAACTCCAATAAATTAATTAAATATTGATATTCCTTGTATCTTGGGATTGATATGAAAGATTAGTTCTGCTTTCTCCTTTTTTTTCACTAATGATTAATATTCTGAACTAAGCAATTGTTAACTTTATTTATCAAGTATGTAATATAATTTTCCTAGTTTCTTTTTTGTCTAATTAATCTTCTAAGAAGAAACAATATTAAATTAATGTCAAGGTTAAATTTTTAGTCATCCTTTGCAAAAAGGCTATTATGGTCATATGATAATGAATAAAAGAATAATTGAAGCTTTGTTTTGAATCTACAATGTCGAACCTTCTTTTTTTAGAAATTTTAGACTTATTTCCCAATGACCATAATGACTCGCGATCTTTTTAAATTACTATTATGTGAATACTTGCTTGGTAATTAAAGGATGAGTTTTAATATTTAAGTTTCTATTTAATGTATGATCTATTTTTTTAGACATGTTTAATTTCCTTTTCTCTCCCTTCTTTTATTAATCACCTCCTTACCTTTGGATTTGAAAGGATCATTAATTTTAACCATGCATTTTAATATATAAAAAGATTTAAAAAGAAATAGAAAATGCTTTTATTTAAATTCAATTAGTTTAACGCTTTCATATCATACTTTGCAACCAAGTTCAAAATTATTGCAGCCATTTTTTAAAAATTACATTGTTTAGTTTCTTCTTAGTCATACACCTTTTTTTTTCAGTTTTATTACATTTCTTAATATACAAGTTCCAATTAAAATATGTTTCCTTATCATATTTTACTTATGTGCATTTTACTATTATCACTTGTAAATGATTATGTATTCTAAATGAGGCCAAAGTTATTGACTCATTTATAAAACCTCTTAACTTATTAAATAGTATACACAAAATTTTAAAGCTTTAAGCATATCCAATTTTAATAAGTAGTTACTCTTACTCTAAGCATTATATGTGACAATCTATATATAAGTAAAAGAACTAAATAGAAGATAGCAATTTTCCTCAACTTTTGGATACCATGATAGATTTTATATTGAAAATATAGAAAGTTATAGGTTTAAAATTTCTTGTTTATCTTATTGATACATCCTTAGTAAAAATATGATGTAGGTTTCTCTTTAATCATGCTTGAAGCCTAAGACCCGCTCTTACGAAAATTATTTTGAGATATAAAAGTGTCAGGTCTACTTACGAATTTTAATAGTACTTAATAAACACGATTAATTAAGATAAGACTTATCTATATGTGAAAATATATTTATGTATCATATATAGAACTTAACATATGCATCCAATACAAGTGAAATTAAAAAAAATTAAAAACCTAAAATTTCATTCAATGGTATATCTACTCAAATTACACTGACCCCATTTTTTATTTAGTACCAAATTCTCATTATTAAGAAAAGTATAATCTTCACCATCATTCAAATTTATTGCACCAAATGACATGTCAATATTTTCTTATCTAATATTATCTTCCAGTTCACTTTCATTTATAAGACTTGGTTCCTCAAAAACCCAATATGCTAAAAGATCAATATAGTTAAGCTAAATTGGTTTTATAGAATTACTTGTTATATTAAGAGTCCTAGTAAATAAATAAAATAAAATTATTAATAAATTATAATAAATTAACAATGATAATAACATAACTTTCTCGAAGCTTTAAACTGTATCGAACAAAGACTAAATCATTTAATCTTTTATGTTCTAATCTATCTCTCTCTTTTTTTAAATGGATGAATTCAGATGTATTCCAATTCCTTTCACACCATATTACACTAACATATTGATTCAGAATTCAAATTGTAAACCTTTATAGTTCTGGAACATCGCTTTTGAATTGGTCCCATAAAATAATTATAAGAGAACAAAAATAAACTTATAAACAAAATAAAATGATGATTAATTTCAAACAAGTAACAAAACTGAATAATGTATACATGAACTGAGTTATTATCTTTGAAATTTGGAAATGGGCATCCTAAAATCACCATACACATCCTTGTATACCTCCATTTGTAAGTTAAGGAAATCTTGCATTATCTCATGTGCAACACATTATGATAAGTAATAACATTCTATATTATCTTCATCTTTCTTTTTAAAACTTCACCTGAAATAGACACTAGGATTTAAAAACGCCCCAACAACAAACAAAAAAAGTAAAGTTGCCTTTCTCATCTGTTATTTATAAATACAAGATAAGATGTATACAAAAAAATGCCTATTTTTTATATTAGCGTTAATTGCTTCCTTCACCCTCTATACATTTAAAAAAATCATTTTTGTCTTCTCATCAGTATCAGCTAGATGAAGTACTCTCACCAAAGGCTCATAAACTCTAATGATAAATTGGAATTAGGACTATAATTCATCATCTTTAAGTATAATTATAAAGCCTCCATTCTAGCATTAAACCTAGCACATTGAGATGCAACTCTTTTATCACTTGTAAATATTTGTTTTGGCTCCTTCTTCATTAGACTTATACATTAAAGTGATAAGAAATGAGTAGTAAATCTTATAAGGGCAGGACAATATAAATTCTTATCATTGGTGAAACCTTTTCTCTTCAAATTTAAAAACCATACACAATTATAGATAAACTTAGTCATTTTTCTTGCTTTTTGCACAATTTCATCAATGATAAGGAAGTATCTAGTATCTCCTATATTTTTCAACATCATGTCAATGCAATATGCAGTATAAGGATTCCAATAAAAATAATTATACCAACCCTTCAACCTAACTACTTTATAGGCAGAATCAATATCAGTGTTAAATTGTATAATGTTTTCAGACCAAACTTCATTGACAACTTTATCAAATATCTGAAATAAAGTATCAATATTTTTAACAAGGCTAGAAACATCAATGGACTTTGAAAACATTGTCCCTTAGCAGAACAAACTAAAAATTAATAATAGGCTTATCTCTTCTATTTGTCCAACCATGACACATGATTGAAAACCCATAAGTTACATAAAATCATTATTTTTTCATCCAAATAAATTTTCATTTCAAAATCAAAGATATTCAGAAGATTACCCTTTTAGTCACCAATTGAAGAAGCTTTATATCCTAGACCATAAGAGAGAATAACATCCATCATAGACTAGTAATAATAAGACTGAGCAGCATGGAATGATATGCTTACATCATACCACCATCTAGCAATTGTCATGTCCACATTATGAGTTGTTCTTTAGATTATAAGACATTGCAAAATAAAAGTTGAGCACTAATAGTTATTCTTGGGGTAAAAAATTTAGACACCCGTCTTTTTCGCCTTTTCAAATTAGGTGTAACAATCCTTCTTATTAGATATAAATACCACCTTTAACATTGTCAGTATCATCTTGACAACTACAAAAAAAGAACTTCCACTACTAATTTCATAGTTTAGTCTTTGCCTTATGTCTTTCTTATTTTGATACTTTTTAAGCAAAGTTTTCATTTGTCATTTCATGCCATGGTTAACTTTCTTATAAAGCTCCACATTTCCTTTGATCTTAATTAAATGCTTCTTTAATATGATGATTCTTCCACCTTTTAAATGTTTTTTAATATAAACCAATAATATGGTTCATCATAATACGAAATAATTTAGCATGAGCCAAACTTGAATCGTCGAATCTTCCTAAAGTTAAAAAAGCTAAATTATCATGAGTACTTGAATTTCCCTCCATTTATTTATAAAAATAAGTAAAGACATATACTAAAATTAAATTAATAACTTCATATTAAAAATAAATTTTTTACATATAAAAGGCATAAAACATGGTTTGAATTATAGAATAAAGAAATCTCTATATATAAATAATGTAGTGGGCCCAAGTTAGTGTAGGAAAATCCCGGTGTGTGCATCATATACACACGGTGTGGAAAAACAAAAAAAAATTATTCCGGGACTTTCCTGAATTCCAGGATCTATATGCCTATACAAGGAAATATCAGTAAACCTAGCTGAAAAATTCCTAATTCACATACATGTTCATAACATATATATATATAGGAATTTATGGCATTTACACAAATCGATCATTCATATAATAACCATGTACCTTGTGAGTAGTCTCCTTCATTCTTCAATCTTCTACTCATCGGGTTGTCGCAAACTACAACTACCAAAATAGACCATCTCCAACGGTATCCACACAGAGATCGGAGAAACTAACCGAATCAAACTCTTTGATCCGAAAATGACTAGAACAAAGACAAGAGTGCTAGCTCTTTTCTTTGTTCCATGGAGAGCAAATCGTGTAGAGTGAATGAAGAGGAAGAAGATGAGGAAGATGAAGAGAGATGGATGAGAATTGTGAAAGATTGCTTATTAATCATTATTGTCCTTTATGGTTTTGTCTTTTATCAATTAAAGATAATAAATGAATCACTTTAAAGACAATATATATATAAGATATGGCAACATGGAAGAAGAAGAGAGTTTTCTTTAAAGTGATTCATTTATTATCTTTAATTGATAAAAAATAAAACCATAAAAGACAAAAATGAAAAGTATGTAAGAAGATATGAATCGTGAATATATATATATAAATGTTGAGGTGGTCCTGTCACACTGGGATTGATCCTACCGGATCTCGGGTGTGGAAAAAACATCAGAGACTTGTTTCAACAATATGGACGTCGCGATCCATTTGGTTCTCTTGTCTCCGTATAATGGATCTCTATCTAAAACCATTTTATGAATCCTCCGAGTCACTATTATGTGTGTGACCATTAGGTTCCTGATTATATTGGCCACTTGGATTAACATTTAATCCAAGTAAGTCATGACCGGCGTCTAGCAACACACCATGACCCCCAAATGACCAGAAAGTAAGTGGTCTGACGAATGAACCCGTGCTTGTCACGAACCATCTCATGAACCCTCCCATAGACAATTGATGCGCAATTGTCCTTTCACCATGATATACCCCACTTGGTTATGAGTATGAGTAAAGTGTCAACTCTCACTAAACTGACTACATCAAATCTAGCCCAAGTGATATCAGTTCTCATCCTGGGACTCATTACTCTATATGTCAATGAAGACATTCTTCATAACATATGTACTCCGGCTAGAGATGTCCAAGTAATGACCCCAACAAGAGGTCGTGGGTATCATCTTCTGCTATCACAGAAGTAGTGAACCCTCTATTGGTTACTCAATTACCTTTGAATACCTCAAGCTGTACCTAATCCCTTATGAGTGACCTCTGCAAGGCAACAAGAAATGGAGTCAAAGCAAAGAATCAGTATCCAAGCTATCCTTGAGTACCTCAAGTCTAAGAATACTTACACCATTACTATGATGAGATTATCACTGACATTAGAATAGGACATCCATGTGATGATCTCATGGTAGGTCATCCAATGTACTTACTACCTTTAGTAAGCATTCACATTTTAACTCTAAACATTTCATGTTTACAGTTTCTGAGATCCACTGTTTGATCAAATCAAGGAGTTTGACATGTGCTGGTCTATCCGGATTAACGATATCCAGTCTCAGTAATCCTATGGCTAGGAATAATTTAGATACTGATATAATTGCACATGATAGGAATCTCAATAGTATGATCACATCATAATTTCCTTCATGTTATGTCATATATCATGGACTTTATTAATTTGCTTATAGATCAATATCAATTCATAAACAATGAACACCAAATCAATGAAATGTGCTTTTCTTTATTATTGAAAATAAAGTTTGTACACAACTTTGTACAAAACGCACTAAAGGCGATTGCTTTTAGGGCACTACTCTAACATTATCTACATACTTGGAGTAGAATAGGTAAATAACTTTCATATTTATCTCTATCAATCTAATTTCCAAAATAAGTTGTTATCTTTTATAGCCAAAAAGAGTTGTTTTTGGACACATATTTTTAACAATTGAAAATGTGAATTATTATTATATGCGAGCAATATGTCTCTATATAGTCCCACTTAAGAAGATAACTATACTCCTACTAACCTTCTTATAGATATTATAAATTCATAACCATCTTCAAAACAAACTCTTTGAATTCATTATGAAAGTGAATCTTTCAACATCTCATAGTCTTTCAACTATACATCTAATGTATCAATAAAGATACTAGGTCAAATTGGATGCATTATTATGATATTTGAAATTTTCAAATTTCATCTTACTCTCACTATTTATCTTGAGAACCATTTTTCTATAAGTATACATTGAAACAAACAATTTGTTCAATAGGTTTACAAGATTATATCTTACCTTTTAGATATCTTATAATATTTTATTACTTAATTTAGTTCTAAGCTTAAAAGATAATGTATACTTCAACCAAGCATCACATCCTTAAATCATTAACTCTAACTCTTTTAAAGACAATACATCATATATATATATAATTAACATTTCAATATCAACATCATCCTTTTACAAAAGATTGATTTGATTATTGTTCAACTTAACAAGTTTCATAAGTTTTTACCTTCTATAATCAAAAGCAGATATATACCTTGTATGAAACTTTATGATTCTTACTATGTTGATTTAACCAATATAACATAAAAGAAGAGTATGGGTTATCTAACTTTGTATTCTTTTCATGAATATCTAAGTGTAAGTCTCCTTTAATCCAACACATACAAACTATTTGTATAAATTTGGATAAACTACATCCACTTAACAATCTATTTCTTATCTTGCTTTGAACATTATAATAATGTTGAACCTAAATTTAGTATCAAATACTCCTAAGTATGAATTAAATGCACGTGATCATTATATCATATCATGTATAGGCAAGAAAAATCATGCAATTATTTTCTTCTTATGACAACTAATATCATACTATGCCTTTAATCGATGTCCACGTTTATGTTTTCAGTAAGTTAAATTGTGTGGAATAATTTTATCAAGGTAATATCCTTTTTAGTCTTTACTTCATGCAACATGTTGCATCTTGCTATCATAGTGTTAACATACATCTTACGTATTGTCATGAGAGTTTATGAGACATTAGCCAACTCAAATCGTCCATAAATTGTCATCTATATAATATTGACATATTTTTAAAACTTTATTATTGAATTATTAATCAGGATTAATAGCAAAATTGCGTAATAGACATACAAATTTTCTATCTAACTTTGAAAACTCTTCTCAAACATAACCTATGTTCAAGAAATTTGGTTCACTAACTTAGTATCGTTTATACTAAACAAGGTAAATTCTACTCAAAACAAAATATAAATGTAAGAAAAGAAAATAATTGATTATATGCTATGATAACCAAATAAGATAATAACTTTAATTGTGTATTTGGTTACTCCCACTGTTTTATTTGAAGTAATAGCCCTCATTATTATTTGAAAAGATTACTCTAATCTTTCTAATAGACTAGGATTTCACTTAAATTTAGTTGATCATGAGTTTGTTCAACAAACTAGCTAATCTTAAATCAAGTAGATAATGACTTTATTAATCATAACTCATGTAACTCCTAGATTCGTTAGGTGATAACTCTTGTTAAAATATATCTTATATGTTAATCCTAACAAGGCCTTTAAATTCATATGATCATGAGTTCGCTCATCTAAATCACACAAATTTAGTAAAGTGAAACCTACTATTATAAGACTAATCATAATTAGATTAAAACAACCTTGATTTTACTCAATAAAGCTAATAATAAATAGAACTCTATTCTTATAACAATTAAGGAGGACGATTATGCTCTCAACAAGTACTTAATATTTTTAAATTTTATTTGTCTCATCAAACAAAAAACTGCATGCAAAATATTACACATATAAAATATACAATTTAAGATACATCATTAATATATATACATATAACATATAAATAAAGCACGCAATTTCTTATGTCAATTTAATCAAATTATATGCATAAAATATCAAACTTCATTTGATTCTAGTTAATGATTTTCACAATCTTCAATAATATTTCAGTTCTTTGAATAATTAAATTAGATTAAACTCATTGATTCCTTAAATAAATTAAATTCCTATTCAAAATAAAAACTTAAATTGATTTGAAAATAATTTTAAAATACAAATGGAAAGTATTTTCAATTATATTGTCTACTGTAACAAAAATTAATTGAAAATAATTTCAGTAAGCTGCTTTTCTTAATTATTATAATATAGAAAAACTCCTTTTCAAAATTTAACAAGTAAGAAATTTTAATCAAATTAGAAAATACTTTTCTTTAATTACACTACAAGAAAATAGTGAATTATTACCGACAGAATCGAGAAATATTCCGTCGGTATATAACATTACCGACGGAATAAATTGACAGTCAAAAACGTCGGAGATTCGGCTGTAGCTAAATTCACCGATAGAAAGTTTGTCTACCGTCGGTAAAATTACCGACAGCACAAATAAATCGTCGGTAAAATCAACCGAAAAGTTACCGACCGTCCAATGTATTCCGTCACTAAATTTACCGACCGATGGCTTACCCGTATGTAAATTTAGCATCGGAATGTTTCTAATACAGTCGGTAAAGTTACCGACGGTAAAATTTTCTGTCGGCAAATGAGGAAATATTACCGACGGAAAATAATTTCCGTTGGTATTGTATTTAGACAATTACCGACGGAAATCTTGCATATTTCCGCCGGTAAAACTTTTATTAAATTTTTTTAAAATA